>ML776965.1:114241-132919 GCA_009831015.1 Picea engelmannii
TACGTGGTTCACCCAGTGTGGGCTACGTCCACCAGAGAAATTTCTAGGTCCTTCCTTTATTATTATCCAGCAAATGAAGGGATACAACCTACAACAAAACCCGTTGTAACTTCCTCTTCTTTCTCTCACAGTCTCCTCTCTCAGAATACAATATTCACCGTCATCCATAGCCGCAATACCATTCCCTCATAAAAGAGGGTTTCCTTATAGGGAAAAAAACCCTAACATAATCTTTATTGTTAGATCTGTGACCTTATAATGAACGGTCCAGATTTATCATGAAATTACAATATACTTTTACAAGGCAATTTTTTCTTCGGGGGCTCGCTTTCCCCCGGACCCCGCAGAGGGGGTACCCCCCCTTTGTACTCCCCCACGTGGAAGAGTGTACATACTTCTGGGGTGTAAATACTTATGGGGTATAAACACGGCTGAAAGCAAGGACCTTTGAATCAGGAAGATAATCAGGCTCCACAACCAACACTATTTTGACATAAGAAATGTTGGAGATGCACAAGGAAAAGATGAAGGTGGAGTAGGGTCTGAATTCAAAATTTGGTCAGGTTGGTGTGTTATCACATCAGCCTCTTGCAAAGTGAGGAGGTATGAAGGGGAATTGGAAAAAGAGGCTTCTGAAATGAGATCAATGGTGTGCTCAATAGAGAAAGACGAGGGTAGTCACGTGGGTTGGGGAAATGCATTGGCAACTTTTGGAAGTGGGGAAGCCATGTCCTAAGGTGTTGGGTTAGTTAGATGGTCTAGTTTAATGGGGAAAACCAAACACAAGGAAAAATATTTGTTTATACTTACTTGCTTAACAATTTCTTGTTTGATTAGAGGTTGTGTGGAGTGAGGGGTAGAGAAAGTGAGAACATAGGTGTGCCCCTCATGTTGCAGGTGGTATTTATGGAATTTATAATGATAAATGTTGCAAGTCACCCCTCTTAGGAAACCCACTTCCACCAGAACCTTCTTTCACTTAGGCCCGAAGAGCTTACAAAGCCCTACAGATCCCGTATTGGGACCTTTTGTTACCCACATGATCCTCTGTTGTTCTCCCGACAGTATTCTCAGGAAATCGGGTTTCGCGATGTCGCGAAACTTATGGGCACGGTTCACTTGCTAACCAAAATCCCAAACCCCGAACTCCGATATGCATGTGCGCTATATCTCATCACATCACCTCCTCTCTCCTCTCTATCGGGGATCGCGGGATCGCGATTTTACCGTTCGCAATTTCTTTGCATTTGAAAACCCCGAATGTTGATGTACCGATTCCCCGATACAACGCCACCTGTACTCCACTAGCCTCCGGGGTCCCACGCTCCTATGTCGCCTTCGGGATTTTGCGGATCGAGAATCTGTCCTACAAGAGTTCTTACCTGTCGAGAATCCTGATTCTTTGAACCCCGATATGATGGGATCCCTCGACACGTGTCCCCATGATCAACGGCTCCAAATGACTTCGGGAAATCGCCAATCGCGATTTCAACAGGTGCGAAACTCTGACCTCCGTGAAACCCGATAGCCAAATCTCCATGGATCTGGGTCCCTTCCTGCGCCTAGGGTTAAATCCCTCGCACCTTCTCCCAGATCTGACGGTTGGCGGGATTTGGCGATTCTCTCCTGTGAGTTCTGACTGTCTATTCCTCCTTCCAAGGATTTCTTCTGCTTCAAAACTCCTCCCGGTTCGGACCTTCTCCTGGGTCCTTCTCCCAAGACTCACGAAGGAACTATTCCTCCTAAGCTTGTCGACTCCAACTCCTTCAGAGACTTTGCATACACTTCTTGTCATCGACCTCCAACAGTTCTCAAAGTGTTGAGTTTTTCGAATCCTGGGCACTTACAGCCACAATAATCTCTGCCTTCCTATGCTCAGACTAACTACTGAAACTTCAGATTCAGCCTGCAATTCTCCTGCACGACTTCTATTTAAACCCAAATCACTTATGGATGAACGAGAATGAGAGTTTAACTATTTAGCCTCATCAACGCACTCTATGCGGATGAATTCGACTGCACTCTATGCAGGAATCTCCTGGCTCACACAGAGAAACAATTGAAACTCATTCTCCTCTCTTTCAGATTCAGTAAACCTCTAAAATCACACGCACAACATATTCAAAGCAAATGCATACAAAGAAAACAAACATTCAAGGGTGCATAAGCAACATAACCACAGAGAAACAACACCAGGCATGAAATTGAATCAAAGACTCTCTCTTCTATTAATTCAAAAACATCTGTACATGGGTGTTCTTCACAAGTTCTCTACTTTCTCTTCTCTTCTGCTCCTGAATGAATGATAATCTGAATGCTTCAATCCTAATACAATGTACAAAGGAGGGTGCCTATATTCCGTTTTCCCTCTCGAATTCTACAACTATCAAATCTATAATTAATTCCTATCTAACAACATTAAATCTATTAAATGCCTTCCTATATACTAAGGATGAGAGCTTAAAGGCTCAAGGTCCCCTTTACAATACAAGTGCGCTTCTTCATGAATGCCTTCATAAAAGAGCGGCGCAACAACTTTTAAAGCATTTCAACATTTGTAGACGCTGTCCAGCTGTCTTTTCTGCTCGATGTGCTGGCTTGCTTGATGTGTTGTGGATGCTCCTGCATCATACTCCCTGGCTTGAAAATTTTCATGGGCTCCTATCCATGAGCTCCTGCACGGTCTGTCCATGCCTTTGTATGGCTGTTTCATTTTCCCAGCTAGCATCCTCGAATGGGTGATTCTTCCACTTCACCAGGTACTCAAAATACTGCTTCCGCCTGGTCTTCTTTTCCAATCGCTTGTCCAGTATGCACTCCATCTGTGGTTTTCCTGCTACTGGTAATTTCTTCTGCCACTGGATCACTGGTTCCTCAGTCCTAGTTTCTGCTTTTCCAGCCCTGTATGGGTATAAATCCGAAACATTAAAAATCGGAGATATCCCGATGTCGTCCGACAACTCAATCTCATATGCATTCTCCCCGAATTTCTTCAGGACTCTGCACGGCCCGATTTTCTTCATCTTGAGCTTGTTATATGTTCCCCTTGGGAACCTTTCTTTTCTCAAGTGCGCCAAAACCAAATCACCAACTTTGAACTGAAGCTGTCTCTTTCGTTGATCAGCTCTGCACTTATACTCTTGATTTGATTTCATCAGTCGCTGCTTCACTTGACTGCGAAGTTCTCTCATCGCCTTAGCGAACTCTTCAGCTCTAGCACTGCTAGTCCCAGCCTGTTCTGACTCCCTGAGCTCAGAAACTCCCCTTGGTTGTGTCCCATACACAATCTGAAACAGACTCTTGCCTGTACTCCGATTCACAGAATCATTGTACGTAAACTCTGTCTGTGGCAATATGTTGTCCCAACTACTGTGGTGTTCTGTCACCAAGCTCCTCAGCAAGTCTCCAAGACTTCTGTTGACCACCTCAGTTTGTCCATCTATCTGCAGATGGTAAGCTGAACTAAAAGCTAAGTTAGTTCCTAGCTTCTTCCATAGCATCCTCCAAAAATGACCTATGAATTTGGTATCCCTGTCCGAGACTATGCTTCTCGGTAATCCATGAAGTCTGACAACCTCTTTTAAAAACAAGTTTTCGATGTGGGTCGCATCGCTGGTCTTCTGACATGGAATAAAATGTGCCATCTTCGAAAACCTATCCACCACCACAAAGATGGAATCAACCCCTCTCTGCGTCCTCGGTAATCCCAGAACAAAATCCATGCTGATCGCCTCCCATGGCCTCTCGAGTATGGGTAATGGATGATAAAACCCAACATTCTGCTTCTGGCCCTTCGAATGTTGACAAATCCTGCATCGGTCAACAAATCGTTTAACATCGTCTTGCATGCTCGGCCAAAAATACGATTCGCTCAGCTTCGCGAATGTTTTGTCATGTCCAAAATGACGTTCTAATCCGCCACTATGCTTTTCCTTCACCAAATTCTCCCTCATGGAGCAATTCAGAATACATAACTGATTGCCTCTGAACAACAATCCTCCCTGGATCATATAATCTATCCACAGACTCCGATCCCTGAGAACTGGATTCTCAGCTGCTTCGTATGCTTCTCCGAAGTCTGCATCACCTGCATACATGTCTTTCAGATTCTCAAAACCCAATGTTTTGACTCGGAACTCCTGCAACAAGAAACATTTCTTGCTCAAAGCATCAGCCACTTTGTTAGCAGTTCCTTAAATGTGTTTGATCACAAATGTAAAATTCTGCATGTACTCTACCCATTTAGCATGCTTCTGGTTCAACTTCTCTTGTTGACTCACAAACTGCAATGCATGATTATCACTGTACAGAACAAATTCTTTGGGTATCAAGTAATGCCTCCATTTCTTCAATGCCTGTATGATGGAATAAAACTCTTTATCATATGTGGGGTATTTTAGCTTTGCATCATTCAGTTTCTCGCTGAAATATGCAACAGGCCTGTCATCCTGACTCAAGACCCCTCCCACGGCATATCCGTTGGCGTCACATTTCACCTGAAATGTCTTCTGAAAATCAGGCAACACCAGAATTGGTTGCTCTGTGATCTTTCGCTTCAACAGATTGAAGCTTTTCTCAGCCTCTGTTATCCAGTGAAAAGTCTTATGCCGCTTCTTCACTGTGTCCATCATTGCTGCGCTAATTCCACTGAAATTCCTGATGAATTTTTGGTAGAAACTAGCCAGTCCATGGAAACTCCTCACCTCAAAAACATTCCTCGGTGATGGCCAATTCCTGATTACTTCCACCTTCTCAGGATCCATTTTCAACTCATTGGCTGATATGACAAAACCCAAATAGGTGAGCTCTGTCTTCATGAAGGAGCATTTCTTCATGTTGACCAACAACTTCTCTTGCTGTAGCCTCCTCATCACAATGGCCAAATGCCTCAAATGTTCAGCCTTGGTCTTACTGAAAATAAGTATATCATCCAGATACACGACCACAATTTTGCCAATGATTTCCCTCAGGACTTCATTCATCAGCCTCATGAATGTGCTCAGCGTGTTTGTCAAACCAAACGGCATGACCAGCCATTCGTACAAACCCTCATTTGTTTTGAATGATGTTTTCCACTCATCACCTTCTCTCATGTGAATCTGATGATATTCGCTCTTCAGATCAATCTTCGAAAAATAATTTGCCCCACTCAGGCAATCCATCAGATCATCCATTCTTGGCAGTGGAAATCTGTACCTGATGGTAATTTTTTTTATCGCCCTGGAGTCTGTACACATTCTCCAGCCTCCATCCTTCTTCGGACTTAGTACTGTCGGAATAGCACACGGACTGAGACTCTCCCTGACCAGTCCCTTTTCCAGCAGATCCTGTACCTGTCTTTTGACCTCCTCATTTTCTTGGGGTGTCAACCTGTACGCTGCTTTATTCGGCAAACTTTCTCCCGGTATGAGGTCAATATGGTGACTCACACTCCTCATCGGTGGCAACGAACTAGGTAGTTCGTCCACGATGATATCAGCGAACTCTCCCAACAGTTCCTGAATCTCATCTGGTAGGTCATCCACTCTTGTGCTTGTCAGGACAATTCTCAGCTTCCTGACAACAAAGAATTGTGGATCTTCGTTCTTCTCCATCTCTGTGAGAAGTTCCTTCCCACTCATGAGAAGTATTGTGATGTTTACTTCCGGCTTCACTTCTTTATCTTTTATCGGAAGAAATTTATGGATTCTCCCATCCTTTTCCAAAGTGTATGTGTTCATCCTTCCATCATGAATCACATTTCAGTCATACTGCCATGGTCTACCCAGCAATATATGACACACATCCATGGGAATAACATCGCACAGAATCTCATCATTATAATTCCCTATCTTAAATTTAACTAAGCATTGTTTAGTGACACTTACCCGGTGTCCTTTCTATAACCACGAGACTTTATATGGACTCGGGTGCTTAGTCGTCTCCAGCTCCAGTTTTTCCACCATCTCGGTTAAAACGAGATTGTCGGTGCTCCCGCTGTCCACAATGACTTTGCATTTCCAGCCCTTGGCTGTGCAAGCTGTCCTGAACAGTCTGCTCCTTTGTACTGAGCTTTCCACCTCCTTTTCGAGTGTCAAAAGGATCTTATGCATCCCAAGTGATCGTCCGCTGTCTGCATCTTCATTCTCAGCATCACGCCTCTGTGCTTCAGTGATGTGAGCTTCACTTCTGTCCATTTTCCTATCTGGACAGTCAACGGATTTATGTCCATCCTTTCCACATGTAAAACATGTGATGATTCCACCTCGGCCTCTTCCTCTACCTCGGGTACAAGGAAATGTGTTGGCATCAGCATAACCGCCACCCTCCTCTGTATGCTGCCTCCTCGGCTCAGCATATTGCTGCCTCTGTGAGGTTCCACCTCTTTCAGATTTACCCTGAGGTTTCTTCCACTCCTCCTTGGGCTTCTGGAATTTTTCCTGGGCAACTGCCTTGCCTCTGGGATGACTCCTGCCTCATCCCCGTTGTCCTTGCTTGCGGCTCAGCTTCTCTTTGGCTTTCAGAGCCATCTGGTATGCATCCTCAACTGTTCAGATGGTAACCATGCTTAATTCATCCTGAATGTCATACCTCAGACCATTCAGGTATCTCGCCACCTTCTCATCATTGCTCTCCTGATGACCTGCTCGGATGTTGAGCCTGTAAAACTCCTCGGTGTACTCCTTCACCGTCATCAACTTCTGTCTCAGGTTCTGCATTCGCCTGAACAGCGTGATTTGATAGTCTCTTGGGATGAATTTCGCCTTCATCTTCGCGATCATCCTATCCTAGTTTTTGATCTTCTGTTTTCCCTTGGAACGTCTATCCGCCTGTAGCTCGTCCCACCATAACGCTGCATGTCCTTTCAACTTCGTAACATCATACCTTATCTTCTTGTCCTCTTCGATATCCTCATAATCGAAGTAGGTGTCAAGAGCTCGGATCCAATCCAACAACTCTTCTGCATCCAGGCTTCCCTCGTAGACTGGAATATCCATCTTGGTCTTTGAGCTCATTCTAGAAATGGCTCTGATCAACCACTCGGTTGAAGCATCTTCTGCTGTGACCTCTCCTTCATCATGTCCAGCTTCCTCTTCCACCTCGGAATCACTGAACTCTCCAGCACCAGCTCCGCGTCTCTGTGTTGTCTCCATCTCCTCAAGCCTTGCTCGGAGATCTCTCATCTGGCGCTCTATTTCTAGAGTTCCTGCTGGCCTACCTCTTCTTTGCGCATCCCTATCTTCTCGATCAGGTGACTACCTTTCTCTTCTCGGCGGCATGGTGTAGTCCTTTGTTCCTCTTCTGCTACAGAAAGCAAAAGATATCCCGCTCTGATACCACATTGTTGCAAGTCACCCCTCTTAGGCAACCCACTTCCACTGGGACCTTCTTTCACTTAGGCCCAAAGAGCTTACAAAGCCCTACAGATCCCCTATAGGGACCTTTTGTTACCCATAGGATCCTCTGTTGTTCTCCCGGCAGTATTCTCGAGAAATCGGGTTTTGCGATGTCGCGAAACTTATGGGCATGGTTCACTTTCTAACCAAAATCTCGAACCCCGAACTCCGATATGCACGTGCGCTATATCTCGTCACGTCACCTCCTCTCTCCTCTCTATCGGGGATCACGGGATTGCGATTTTACCATTCTCAATTTCTTTGCATTTGAAAACCCCGAATGCCGATGTACCGATTCCCCAATACAACGCCACCTGTACTCCACTAGCCTTCGGGGTCCCACACTCCTACATTGCCTTCGGGATTTCGCGAATCCGTCCTACAAGAGTTCTTACCTGTCGAGAATCCCGATTCTCCGAACCCCGATAGGATGGGATCCCTCGACACGTGTCCCCATGATCAACGACTCCAAATGAATTCAGGAAATCGCCAATCGTGATTTCAACGGGTGCAAAACTCTGACCTCCGTGAAACTCGATAGTCATATCCCGATGGCTCTGGGTCCCTTCCTGCACCTAGGGTTAAATCCCTCACACCTTCTCCCAGATCTGATGGTTGGCGGGATTTTGCGATTCTCTCTTGCGAGTTTTGATCCTCTATTCCTCCTTCCAAGGATTTCTTCTGCTTCAAAACTCCTCCTGGTTCAGACCTTCTCCTGGGTCCTTCTCCCAGGACTCACGAAGGAACTATTCCTCCTGAGCTTGTTGACTCCGACTCCTTCAGAGACTTTGCATACACTTCTTGTCCTCGACCTCCAACAGTTCTCAAAGTGTTGAGTTTTTTGAATCCTGGGCACTTACAGCCACAGTAATCTCTGCCTTCCTGTGCTCAGACTAACTACTGAGACTTCAGATTCAACCTGCAATTCTCCTGCACGACTTCTATTTAAACCCAAATCACTTATGGATGAACGAGAATGAGAGTTTAACTATTTATCCTCATCAACGCACTCTATGCGGATGAATTCGACTGCACTCTATGCAGGAATCTCCCGGCTCACACAAAGAAAGAATTGAAACTCATTCTCCTCTCTTTCAGATTTAGTAAACCTCTGAAATCACACGCACAACATATTCAAAGCAAATGCATACAAAGAAAACAAACATTCAAGGTTGCATAAGCATCATAACCACAGAGAAACAACACCAGGCATGAAATTGAATCAAAGACTCTCTCTTCTATTAATTCAAAAACATCTGTACATGGGTGTTCTTCACAAGTTCTCTGCTTTCTCTTCTCTTCTGCTCCTGAATGAATGATAATCTGAATGCTTCAATCCTAATACAATGTACAAAGGAGGGTGCCTATATTTCGTTTGCCCTCTCGAATTCTACAACTATCAAATCTACAATTAATTCCTATCTAACAGCATTAAATCTATTAAATGCCTTCCTATATACTAAGGACGAGAGCTTAAAGGCTCAAGGTCCCCTTTACAATACAAGTGCGCTTCTTCATGAATGCCTTCATAAAAGAGCGGCGCAACAACTTTCAAAGCATTTCAAAATTTGTAGGCGTTGTCCAGCTGTCTTTTCTGCTCGATGTGTTGGCTCGCTTGATGTGTTGTGGATGCTCCTACATCAATAAACAACATTCCATACATGTTGGTAGGGGAGTCCAAGTAACATGTGAGCACAATCTAAAGGAGAAACATCACACATCACAATATTCCAGAACGGGCCAATAACGAAGGTCACCGCACATCTCCAAGAGACAGTGAGGTGCGGGCTTTTCTTTTGTACCCATCCGAGTTGATATGGTTTAGGGTGTGGAGTAGTTGTGAGTTGTAGGTGTTGGACTAAGTACTAGGAGATGAGGTTCTTTTGGCTTCCATTATCTAGGATGAGAGTAGCCAATTTGTGCTTGATTTGACAATTGTGGGTAAATAGGGGCACAAGATATGTGTCGTGATCATTAGTGGTCATCAAAATTAGAGATGAGTGAAATTCTATAGGAATTTTGAGAGAAATGACTTCAGGAGGGTTAGGGGAATCAGATTGAGTGACCTCTAAAAAGAGTGTTTTGTTGGGGTGAAGGTTTTGAAGTGCCCAACAGTCGACAAAAGCATGCGAGTTGGTTTTGTGGAAGGTACACTAGTGCATCATTCGAGGTGTGGAGGTGGTGGTAGGAGTAACCTGAGAAGGGATAGTAGTAGAAGGGTCATATCCGGGTTGGGGTGAGAAGATTCGAGGAGCCACTTTGTGCTCGACAATCAAGGCCCGAAGAAAGGCCTTGTCTAAGGAAGAACTCTCAAACAGATCAACTTCATGATAGATGATTAGAAATCAGCCAAAATTGAACTTGAGAATCAATACCTCTTTCAGATCAGTGATGTGGAATTGGATGTGTAGTTTGTAGAAGATGTCGATGTATCCCTATGCAGACTGATTGGCTAGTTGTCCGAGATGCAACCATCTGACGAGGAGGTTTTGGCGATATCCTTGTGGGTAAAAGTGCTCTCTGAGAGCCTGGAAGAATCCATCCCACCTTGTAATGTGTGGTGTCTGTGTCTCGACCATGTGATCTCTATCCATGACCCATGAATACGTCTCCAGTTGAGTGTCCCACCATGTATTCACAATTCCCTTGAGTTGCAGATCGACCATCTGAAGCTTCATGTCTTTCGTAATCTCAAGACATGTACAAAAGTATGTGGAAAGATTACGAATCCAAGAGTCGACATTCTCCCCATTCATTTGGCTTAGAAAATTTGGTAATTGGAAGCGTGCATCAAGCTGCATGGATGTTGGAGCTCTGCATTGTTGCAAACATAGTCGCTCCTGGAGAGCCATCGTTAAATCCTGAATTGGAGTTGTGGCAGTGGATGCAAAATCCTCTGTAGATGGATTTCTTCGTGGCGGCATAGTTTTCATTCACCACGAATGTCGATATGTCATTGGATATTGGAGAATGGTGAAAGATGAACATGTTCGAAGCCCTAAGGAGGACGCACTGGAAGTCCTGAAAAGGACATTTGGCTCTGAGAACAAAAAAAAATTGTTGGATGATCTCTCTTCTAAATTTCATGCCTGAGCATAAGTTGGCTTGGATCCAGACTCTGATACCAATTGATCCACAATTCTATGTGCAAAATTTAAAATGCAACAACAAAATAAAATGGAACAAGAATAAAATGTTGCACATTACAAAATACACAGAGAATGAAAGAGAACAATATTGGAATTGAGAAGTAAATGACCATCTATTGTATTTTAAGCAAGAAGACACCCTTTTTATCAGACTAGACGATTTTTGTTTACAACAACAGTAAGAAACTTGTTGCTTTATTTCTCAGTGACAAGTGTTGTTTCGCTTTTTATTTAGTTAACTACCTGAAGGAAAAATCATGCTAATTATTTATTAGAAGATGTAGAAGATGCCCTCTTAAGTTGGACTCACCAGAGTAGTTTACAATAGAAACAACTATGCAAAGGGAGATGGTCGCTCTCTTTGATAGCCCAACCAAAATTCTAAAGAATTACAAGTAATCTCTTACCATCTTAAAGTTCAATAAACCAATTCCATCTTAATGAACTTTAATCAACATCCTCATTATCATCATATAATAATTTAAAAAATTATAATTAATATTTTTTTTAAATTTTCTTATTTTATATATAAATCTCAATTAAAAAAACATACCAATAAAATATTACAATACAAATATTAATTAAAAACACATGTACCAAATTCCAATATAGGAGGTCAAATCACTTCAAAATCTACAATTCTATGAAGAGAATCCAATGGACCGACTTGTTGGTTTAAAGATTGACATGACATCGAAGAAAAGTATGGCGCGTATCACGTAATTGGTGGGTTGTCAGGAAGTTTTTATGAAATCCATACCCAGGACCATAGGCCCGCAAGCTTCTGAATGATGGACTTTGGCAAACAACTATTCCCAACTTTCCCTGAAATCGATCATTTGTTTTTGGTAGACCCGGCGATTACTACAGACTCTATGGAACATATTTGCGTTCCAAATGTTTCTGTTGCTCTGCGCAGCAGCACCATGTTTAACCTCGTGTCTTTTTTACTTAGCGTTATGTTAGCTTTGTGTTTATAAAAAAACTAGGTAGAAAATACTCACATAAGTTTTTAATCATTAGGTCTATTTAAGTTGTATATATAAATCCATTGAAAATAATTTATCCAGCAAATTTTTTCAGTAATGTATTACATGTCAATACAGGCATGGTGGGTCATCAACAGAGAATTTAATCCAGTGTTTATTAATATCATATTAATATTTTCATGTAGGGGTTAGTAAAACGTTTTATTTTTGGGGTTTTTTTTGTAAGAATTAGTTGGAATCCGACGATGTAAATTTGAACAAAATCTCTATTTTCTATTGTTTAAATTGACTTTCTTAATGCATAAATGGATTCAGTCTGCTGAAAAATCTGTAGAACACTCAGATTATACAAACTTAGCCACTCAAATCTACAGATCCAACCATTCATCACCAAATTTCGAACAAAATAAAATAATAATAATAATAAAAAGTTTAGAATACTCTTTAATCTAAATAGCTTTTGGTGAGATGACAGACTTTTGTCATTAGTCAGAGCTGAATTCCACGGGGAACCCGAAGTTCCTTAGATTAAAGAGCACGACAATACCAGCAGCGGCTGCATCAAGCAGATGGTTTTAAATGCTGATAAAAAAAATTATAATTCATGCGATGTACATCAGGTAAAAAACTCTTCGTTCGGTGTATGGCCAACAGTACCAGTGGACCAGGACTACATTATGAGACAGAAGGGCGCTTCATCATGGATTTTGCAAGGTTGGGTTATCGACATAACCCACTCTGCGGCCCTGATGGCTGAAACCTCCACATCCACACCCATTTCTAAACCTAGCCATATTAATATCTTGTATAAACTGAAGTTGAATGGATAGAAAGAGAGCAACTAGAGATATGGGCGTTTCAAGAAAAAAGAATGCAAACCAACTTTAGCAGGTGGGGTAGGGCATGGGAGACCCGCAGGCATGTGGGAGCCCAGTATGTAAAGAATCCGATAAAGAATTCATGATATCAACCGTAAAAGCAGAAAGAAACTTCTATCTATAAATACGAAACCTTTGCTTTCTCTCCATCCCGTGTTCTCATCTTTTCAAGAGCTAATCTAGTTTCGCCTGAGCTCAATATCGAAGATATAATCGATAATGGCGCCTAGCATAACTAAAGTTCTGTGCATATATGTGCTTGCCTTGAGTCTGTTTCTCTGTAACATGGAGGCGAGGGAGAGCAGGTTCTTTAACAACGAGCCTGCCTACGACAACCGCAATGGCGGATCAAATACCGCCGGGTATGGAGAATCCTACGCCAGCAGCGGTGTAAATAACGCTTACGGAGTCGGTTCGGGCAATGGCTACGTTTCCTATCGAGGTCAGGGAAACGGTAATGGATATGGATATGGCGACAGCGAGGCTTACCACACTGGTTCTGGCAGTGGAGCCGGCTATGGAGAAGCCGGGAGCGGCTACCGTTCCGGTTCTGGTAGAGCTGGTGAATACTATTCACAAAACAGTGCCGGGGACGACGCGGGTGCCAAATACAAAGACAGTTCTCGCAATCGCGCTGGTAATGCAGCGGGTTCTAGCTACCGTGGTGCAGCTTATGGTTCGGGCTCTGGGTCTGGTTCTGGCTCCGAGTGGCATGGCTCTAATGGTGGCTATGGGCAAGGTGGTGATCAATACGCCTCAGGCTACGGTGGACGATCGGCAAACAATGGCGCCTACAGTTCAGGTTATGGGGGTGGCTATGTCACCGGTTCTGGTAACGGTAATGGTTACGAAGCCGGCTCTGGCGTCGGCAACGCAGGATATGTTACCGACAATGGTTATTACAAGGAAACTCCCTAATCACATATTCTGCTTTGTAATAAACCTCGTCAGGTTGTTCATCATCTATATGATTCTATTTCATTTTGCTGATAACATGGCCTGGTTTTGATGCAGCAAAGGACAAGAAATATAAAATGATTCCTACATTCATAATCTTGTTAATTTGGAATTTAGATTGCAATGCTAAAGCCATGAAGTGTAAGCTTGTCTCTATTTATAATGTATTTGTACAAGTAAATATTCCTCCTCGACAGCTTTTAGTCACAAGAGTGCCATTATTGTTATGATTCGCGTTTCAGTTCTTTTAATTTTCTGTAACGCGTTTAAACTTTAAAGAGCCTGAGACTGTATCCGTCCAGATGACATATTGGAGATAAAAAGATCACTACTACACAAGTAGAACCACCAAAGCATTTGGAAATTTTATTAAACACAAATTATGGACGTCTAATCGACATTACAGCGTAATAAAAAACGCTAATCTACTAAAAGTCAACAGCAGCTATTTTATGCGACAAGAAGTGCAACAACCATTACATTCACATAACGATAAGATCACACTATTCACAGTATCTCCATTAATATCAATCTCAATATTTCCACTGCTCGGCTTCGATTGTCGTAGCTTTAATTACCTCCACTGACATTTTCTCCGTACCCAGATTCAGTCTGTTCATAGCGTCCGCCGTTTCCAGAGTATGAACCGTAAGCATTACGATCATACCCGCGAGTGCCGCCGGGGTTGTAGGAGTTGCGATCGAAGTTTCTGTCATAACCGGAATCCGCACTGTAACTTGAATCGTAGCCGCTGTTGATTCCCGAGCGAACACCACGCCCAGATGCGAATTGATCGTTCTGTTCATAACGAGAAGTAGTCGATCCGTAGACGGTGCCCAACTCGTCACGGGATCCTGCGCTACGGTAAGGCGTCGATTGTGAACCGTATCCTTTACCGAAGTAGGCACCTTCATTTTGCTGAGCCTCTGCGTTTTCAAAACTAGGTACTGAATTTGTTGAATCTTCTTTCTGGCCATTCCCAGATGCGAATTCATTGTTCTGTTCATAACGAGAAGTGCTCGATCCGTAGACGGTACCCAACTGGTCTCGGGATCCTGCGCTACGGTAAGGAGTGGATTGTGAACCGTATCCTTTACCGAAGTCGGCACCTTCATTTTGCATAGCCTCTGTGTTTTCAAAACTAGGCACTGAGTTTGTCGAATCTTCTTTATGGCCATTCCCAGATGCGAATTCATTGTTCTGTTCATAACGAGAAGTGCCCGATCCGTAGACGGTACCCAACTCGTCCCGGGATCCTTCGCTACGGTAAGGCGTTGAATGTGAACCGTATCCATTACCGAAGTCGGCACCTTCATTTTGCAGAGCCTCTGCGTTTTCAAAACTAGGCACTGTGTTTGTCGAATCTTCTTTATGGCCAGCACCGGCAACTTCTTTTCCAACATTTTGAGAATCGTATGCGCCATATGAGCCTGCAAAGTAGGCCTTGTCCGATTCCTCATATGTTGTGCCACTGCCAGAACCGTAGCCAACTCTGTCACCCGACTGTGAACTGTAACCATTACTTACATCACGAACGCCATCAGTGCCATAGTTACCTTGGTAACCGTTAACACCACTCCTTTCATTGGCAGGAAATTTACTAAAAAAAGTGCTCTCTCTCGCTTCCACTATACAGTGAAGATCGATCAACAGACTCAATGTGAGCAGAACCGAACATAGGAAACTTACAGTACGAGACGCCATCAGTCTATCAGCAACGTGTTCAAAAGGGCTACTAGAAACACAGCTATAACACTACTAAGCAGGTCAAACCGATCCAATGCTGTTAGCTGAGAGCATGGATTGAAACTCGAAAAGAGATAATTATTTATAGCATGCTCTGCTCTCTGTTGTGTGCTGCTTTCTTTATCAATACGCCATATGTGACACCGCGGCCTGCTCAAAAAAAATGGTAGTTGTTTGTTTCTTTTATGGGTTGGTATTTTCATATTTGACCTGTGTTGTTAAAAAATAAAATAAATGTTGTAGTTGTTGTTCATTCCCTTTCGAGTTGGTCTTTTGATATCTGAGCTTTGTTTTTTAACGTATTATTTGAGCCGTTTTCAACGCAGATTCTATTCTCTTTTGTCTGGACGAATGGGTTTATCGAAGATTTGGTTGAAGTAGTTGTAACGGGCAAGGAATATTTTAGCAAACGTAAATAAAGGGAAATAGAAGTGCACAATTTTTGCAATTTTAAAATATCATATTCTGTCAACTACTTCGCTCAGAATTTTTTTTACGTAAGAGACTTTTGGGCTGGTAGCTTTTTGGATAGAGAAGACAACTCGATTTCCAAGTATAACTATATTCATTCACCTACTCGCGCCATACGGTCGCACTAAATATTTCTTTCTCTTCAAAATTTCAAATTAATTTGAAAAGTGTATTGGTAAAATTTGTCATTTCAAATTGATTTGAAAAGTGTATTGGTAAAATTTGTCTAATATTAGTTTGGATGGGTTTAATTGTGTATGGTGATCTAGATTTCAAAATCGTTTAAAAAAAAAAAATTAGAGATATTTAAAAAAAAATTAATATTATCCAACCATATTAAGGGTTGGTATAACTCAGACATAATACATCTCTAATACAATTTCTAATATTTTTAAATATTTAAATATTCTTAAATTACAATACACAAAAAAACAAATAAATAAAATAAAAAAATGTAATTACTTGTCTAAATTAAATAAAAAATATAACTTCTTATTTAAATTGTCCGAGGTAAAGTCTATTGAAGTATATATACCCTATCCTAAGTTTATCTGAATTTGAACTTGTAAACTCTTAAAAAAAAAACATATTCTTAATCATTAAACATACTCTGCAATAATACGAATACAAAAAATTGTTATTTAAACCCATTTAAAACCAGAATTAAACCAAAATTAAACATGATTATTTTAATCAATTCAATCTGGTTAGAGTGAAACTTGTTACGCAGTCAGGCGTAAATATGTTACAATTTATAAATTTTAAGAAAAAAAAGAAAGGTACAACATTGAGTGCACATTTTATTCGATATTTCGTATCGATGGAGGGTTGAGCTACATTGAAAATAAACATATCCTGTACCCTGAAATTCCCATGGGCCCGATGAATGAGCGGGAACTTCGTAACCTGTCGGTTGCTCCACAAATAACTCGTCACCCAAGACACCATTCAAAAAAGTTGAATTAGAATTGACATTTAATTGAAAAACTTTCCATTTAAACCGAGTTGCTATCTCCCGTGTCAGTGTTTATAGTACATAATCTTGCAATAGGAGCAAAACTTTCATTCTAATTTATACTTGGTTTTTGTGGCTAACACTTTTCTATCAATTTAGCTTAGTACCTTTCAACTAATATATTCTCACTTTATGCTTTGTTTTGTACCCACATTGGACTTCTTTGATAGCCATAGGGAGAATAAGCAGTTCCCATGTTTCGTGTTTCTCTATTACATCAATTTCATGTTTCCTTTTTCTCTATTACATCAATATGAACCTCCATTATGTCATGTCAAATTGTATGCTTTATTACATCATAATAATTTAGTTCTATTTAAAACTTAGAAACTAGAGCAAAATTCACAATATCGTCTATATTATTAGTTTTTTATAAATTTCATTGAAACTTTTGACCTTTCTTGGAGGACATGGGTTTAGACCTGATTATGAACTTGAAGTTGCACTTAATGAAATCATTATCGAAGGCAAAATTTAGCTACCATTGGAACTTAAGTTACTGCTAGAGTTTGTGGGAAGGGAAGAGGTCATCTTGTGATGTTTGTGCCATCACAATTGTCAATTTTTCTAACGTCATAGTTGTTATGAAGAAATTTCCCCTGCAAACATGTGAAAACTCCCTCAGATCTACCTATGACCTGAAACAAACTGTATGATAGACAACAATATGGTTCTCTAGATATACTAGATTTGATCCCAAATTATGCAATAAGAAGGAAATAAAATGATTCAAGACTAGTTTCCGGCAATTGTCCCTGCGTATTCTTGGCTGGTGTAGCTTCAAAAATCTTATTTTAGCTCTCGCCACCTGCTTCCTTCACACAAGAGAACAAAATATACCAAACTCAAATATTTCAAGAACTAGGAATGTCAAATCTATGCTAGATATCTGTTCTACTCAAGGAAAGTCAAATCTATCATTTATTAGCATGTATGACTTAATACAACAACAATGGAAGGGGAAAACCATACATATCTATATTAATGAGGAGAAAATAGTACTTCAATCAAATTTTACCTTGAGTCTTGATTGAAGCCTCTCCTAGATCCTTACTCCAACTCCTCCTTGGTCCTCACACAAGCAAGGAAAACTGAGATCCAAAGACTAAATGTTTGTGAAGCATTGTGAAAATGAGTAGCATAAATTTATTATGAATTCTTCCTCCTTCCTCCCTTGGAATTCCTTCCTTTTATTGACTGATCAAGGAGGTTAGGGGATGCTTCTAGATATCTAGAACTTGTGAACTCTAAGTGTAGTATGAATTCCCAAAATCCTCATGCAAGATCGACAATTTACCCAACATTGATCTCCTCATAACTCATCAAATATAGAAAGTGACATGGGTAGAAGCAGGATGCTAGTGATGCAACTAGTGATTGGTCGCTTCTTGTCAGTGATGCAACATGCAACCAATCACACCTTTCTAGGAATGCAAGGCATGACCTCCCTCGAAATATGAGGAATCCAATGAATAAGAGTGTGTCTCATCATGCAAACATTAGTAGGTCTCCATGTGTCTATAGGGTGGAAAATTGAACTATAACAGATGCCCCATAATTTTTTTATGTTAGAAGAGGAACTGGTGGCTAAAACACATTAGAATATCCATAAACATGATGCAACGTAGGGAAGGAGCTGAGAGATCAAGGAACCAATGAGTACCTGCAATTAGTCGTTGAGAAATCATATATAGATCATCCCTAAGGTAGGCATACCCATGCTAGGAAGAGAAACAAAGCATGTTGGAAACACAATACACTATGGATCCATGAAATGTAATGGAAGACCATGACCATGTAAAAGTACATGATGGATCCATTTCATCACAAAGATCATTGCCACAAGCAAATAGAATGTGGATTTATGTCAGAATATACATTAGAGTACTCATACAAAAGTGATATAATCCATCACAACTTGGGAGGGATAGCATGAATGAGTGATAGGCCCCTATAATGATCCCAAGCCAAATTCTTTCTTGGAATCACTAACTACTACTAATTTATTGAGTTATTAAGTGCATACAAGATTCATCAACACATGGAGATCACAATATATTCAAGATGTAGAAGCACAAGCAAAGATATGACCTTTTT
>ML776965.1:142491-183472 GCA_009831015.1 Picea engelmannii
AAAAAAATATCTGAGGTGCAAAAGGGTCAATACTGGAATTTCAATGGATACCCTGGAAAATTACCCCTCTCCTGAATCAAGACTCATTGTGTTAACCCTCATCTATTCTGAATCGAGAAGAATAAATAACCAATGTTGTTCATCTTACCTTGGCTTATCAATTGAATCCATGACCTTCATGCTGACATCATATGAAGGAAGCTGAATATCTAGGAAGTCATGTGAACTTTAAGAGTTAACAACGTAAGTGGGTGAAGTTTAGTAATCATATTCCATATTGAGATGGAGTTTTTGACTAGTGTTAGCATACATAGATTGAATCACCTTATCAATTTCCAGGGCCATGTCCTAAGAAGGAAAACATGAGCATAAAATATCCTTCCTAGAATTAAATGAACACTTAAGATGTGATGCCACATAATTCACCCATGGCGGGGTAGATTCCACCCAAATGCTGTAGATTTTTAATGACAAAAATCAACAAGCTAATATTCTGTCAAACACTTAGCAACCTAGAGATAACTGTCTTCATAAATTTCAGAAATGCCTAAAACCACATTCAGAATTTTCTATAAGCAGAAATACACATTACTAAGAAAAAATATGCAGTGGAAATACACAGTGGACAACAACCCATAACACGCAGAAATTTAGGCAAATGCCAGGGAAAACCCTAATGTGGGGAAACCCAACGAGAGAGAGAGAGAGAGATTTATTATTCAGCTTTAGGAAAGTACATATCAGCAACAAAATAACATTTCCATCCAAGGAAAATACCTCACAGCACCAAATCTGTCCCACAAAAATCTGCCTCGATTTTCGTGCCAAAATCGTATCACTGTCTTGCCTCTTCCGTACCTCATTTTTTGTGCCCACAGTCCACTGTACGGACTTTTCCGTATGGTCCAAAAAATCCACTAAAAATCTGAAAATCACCTAAAAAATCGTGCCAAAAATTACCTCGATTTCTGTGCCAAATCCATACGACTGTACAGATCCACACAGTACGGCCTCCCACAGCAAAAAAAAAAATCGGCCAAAAATCATAGAATTTTTTTCTCAAGAATCGTACCCACTTTCCTTGAAAAATGTGCCCTCTTTGCTGATCACTTTCCTCTCTCAAGCTTGCTCAAAAAATCTCTCTAACTCTCCTCCCAATGTCCTCTCTCAACATTCAACATGTCTTGCACACTACCCAATGCATTCTTTTATAATTTGAAAATGACATTTTCCCCCCAAAAGTGTCTTTTCACCTTCCCCAACCCTAGATCCAAAGGCCAAGATTAGATCTTTCCTTTTCCAAGATCAAGGGTCATGATTCATTCCCTCCAAAATGTCTCATTAAAAAATTAAAGTGAATTTCACTTTATTACATAAGTGCTTTATGATAATAAAGTCACTTTAAAAATAGAAGGTACACTTTATTAAAAAGTCACTTTAATAAAAAAAACCACTTAAACAACTTTATAAAAACTATTACAAAGTTAAGTGCCTGGTAGTGTAAACATTAAGGTAACATCCGCATACAAGACAAAACATGCGGAGTACCTCTCGAGCTAAAAAGCTAACAAATGCTAGGAACATAAAATTGGGTAGCATGGTTTAAAGTTGAGTAAGGATGGAGATTATCAGATGCAGGCTTATCTATGGTCACAATGCATTTGTTGTGAGGAAAATGCATCACTTGAAAGAGAATAGACACCACAACATTAATAGCATATACATAATCAAGCTCAAGAAGCATATTGAATTCTAATGGGCCATCCAACACTATAATATCAACTAGGAAATTATTCTCACCTAACATAATAGGAAGGAAGAATCCCAAAATATTCACTAGGTCTTCTATCAAAATACAATAACTTACTAGGAGTTGACACAAGCTTGGGAGAATCAATAGCTTTCCAATCCGATAAGGATAAAATGTTTGTAGAGGCACATTCATCTACTATACATTTGTAGATGGTTCTTGAATAAGCTTTAAACCTTATTTGGAAGGGTGCATAAGAAGGAAGGTGAGGCTCAAAAATAATATTCCAATCGAAGGAAACAGTCTTATGACTTGGAGGGAGTATGCTCGAGCTGAGTGCGATGCTCCCCTTGTTCAAAAGGTTATGAAATAAAAGTGAAGAAAACACATGTGGTAGACACACCACTCTTCAAACAAGGATTAGTATCGACTAAAGATTGCATTGGTGTGACCACTTCATCAATTGATGGTTGATTATGTTGCTGAGAAACCAAAGGTGGTTATGGAGTATACAAGCCTTCAAACATGGAACACACACTTTCTATATCTCTAATAAGAGGACATAAACAAGTAAGGTGATATCCCTTGAAAACTATACCAAGGAACTTAGGATTACATCTTTCTCCTCTATATTTCTTAGCAATATCAATGCACCCAACATGACTAATAATGGTTGGCTGCTCGTCCCCATCATGACTTTTAGTGGCCGGTTTCTTATATCCAATATGAATTTCAATAACTATTGACATGTCTCTAGAATGACTTGCAGTGGTTGGTGACATGTCTCCAACATGACTTGTAATGGCTGGTGAATTCTCCCTTTGTCTTCATTTCTTCTTATTCTTCTTCCTCCTTTTATTTCTTTTTTACTTCTAGTTACTAAGAGTTGGACTTTCACTAGGAGAGGAAGAAGGAGGAGGAATAGATTCCAGCTACAAATAAGATCCAAGAGCTATTGAAACATTAATATTGTACATAAGAAAAAAAAACATACCCATGAACAATCTAGAATATTCAAGATGGTCATTAAAGGGGCACCAACATTTCCAAAGGAAGTAAAAAAAAAAGAGTCCCCATGGGAAGGGGTCCCTTGGTTGGTATTCACAAAAAAAATTCCTAGCACATGACCAATAAATAGTGCAAAGGGCATTTTGGTGGGGCATGGAATCACTAATCCTCCCATATAACTGCCCCAAGGGACATTGGTTCCCCTAGAGACATAAATGTCCCAAGAACTAGAAGAAAATCTAGGGTTAGGACTAGATCCAAGGTTACAATTCCAACCAAATGGGAAATCAACATTTGGCATCGTTGGGATAACTATAGGGTACCTGAAGCATATGGAAATCCACTTCTTGCAGTAAAACCAAGGTATTGAACCCCACCAGAAACAAGTATAGATGTAGGAACTAATGTGGGCATAAAAAACATCTTACCAATGGGTACACTATTGGAAGGAAATGATGAAACTAGTGACATGCCCTAAATGGAATAACTAAATGTCACAGACATATATATATGCAAGCACCTATCCCACTAAGTGGTGGAAAGGAGGTGGTCATTATGACTCCCCTTGTCATAGTTGGAGATGTAAAGCGTTAAGGCCATAATAAGAATTTATTATTAATTTATTTGTTATATTAGTAGGTCGACTAGAACCATTCATTGTATCCTTTCATTATAATTACATACCCATTCTCTCCTATATATATATACCAAGGAGACCTAGTCTTAGGATCATCTTATCTTGTCATATGAATTGGATATATTGTAAATGCAGGTCTCCCCCTCAAAGTGGAGTTTATTCATTATTTTTTCATCTTTCTCAATGCATTGGTTCATAATATTTGGCATCAAGAGAATCGATCATGTGGTTTTCCTACTTGAGGCAAGTCATCTTGGAATTTTATCGGTAACGTTTTTTCTAGGACTTTTCAAACAATGAAATTTGGATTTTAGATAGGAGACATATCAAAGTAAATATTGTACAGATGTAAATTTTCTTTTCATTATATTTTTAGATATATAGCCTATGGAAGATAGGTTTTTTGACTCATCCTAAAATTAGTTTTAAATGAGTCATCTTGGAATTTTTGCTATAATGTTTTTTTTGGGAGGTTTTAGATAGTGAAATTTTGTGTAGACTGATGATAAATATAATAGTATAGCTGGTCAAAATGTTAGGTCCTGTTCCACTATAATTTTGGATATATAGTCCACGGAATACAAGGTTTGTGACTAATCCTGAAATCAATTCTCTTGGAATTTTCGCTGTAATTTGTTTTAGCGAAGAATCAGATTCTGAAATTTTTAGAATCTTGAGTTGACATGGTGAAGTACATCTGGAAATTTTTTCATATTTTTAATATGTTGAGGCCACAATAATCCCCCTTTACTTTTTCTTTTGCAAGTGAAAGGAAATAGACCCCCTACTAAAAGTTTAGTCCCTAATGCCTAATCCTCTACTGCATGAACCCAATGTTAATTCTTTACATACCTTGAGGGAATCAAGGGTTTAATATTGATTGGTGATTATCTTTGATGGAGGTTGATTATCCCTTTTGATCTTATGATTTCAAATTTATTCATAATGCTTCTTGACATATGATGTTTCATTGATACTTGTATGATGGAATTGACACATTACCTTCAAACCCTTTTCAGATTCCAAAGTGCTTGATGATCATATGTGGTGGTAGGGTTTAATTATTTATTGATGGTTGTCTTGAATGAGTTTGTTGTTGATGATTTTTCTGATTGACCAATTCAAATTATGCATCTTTCTTCTTACATGTTGTGCTTCATGTTTTCATCTTTATGCTTTCACATGTAGATTCTACTCTTCTCTTTCAAAATCTAAGTCTAAATCACAAAAAAATTAATCCTTATTTCAAGTCGAGACTTGGTGAATGCAATATCAATATGCTTATCTATAGCCACCCATGATTATTGTTGAAGAAACTAACACTCGTTTATAAATTTGTTTAAAGGTATGAAATATAATACTTATGTCATATTGGAAAGTCTTCTTTTGATAGTAAGACTAATCTCATTTTTCTATTTTTCCAGAGCAAGTTTGTGGGGCCACTTCATTTACATGACCACTCTAGCCTTGAGATGTGTAGCAACCCAATTTGATTTTTATTGATCATAGATTGTTAAATTAAATTAAATTAATTATTAAAATAAATACATTTGAATCTTTTACTATTTTATTATTTAATGGTAGGTGAGGGAATTAATGAGGGGATAAGGAAGTTGGGAATTGAAGGAGGGATGAGGATTCGAGAGAGGGTATAAGGAATAGGGGAGAGGACTTGGAAGGTGGTTCTTTTGTTTTTTGGGAAAACAGAGGTAGAAGAAGAGGAGAAGGGGAGGAGATTACAAGGGAGAAGATTGTTTTGGTGGAATTTTATAGGGGCACTGTTGTTGTTGGGAAATTTGGGCTTGGGGACCAGGAAACCACAAGGATTATAGGAGATAGGGAGCTGGAGAGGTTGTTCCTAGTTGGCTGGGAGGTAAATATTCATTTTTGGGAAGTTTGGACAAGAGCAAGATCAAAGGAGCAAGGGGCTAAATCAACTAGAACCTACAGGTCGAGGTATGTATTTTACTAGTTGATATGTTGTATTTATGTTGTTGTTATTATGTTGTCTATTTACCAGTTTATTCCATGTATAAATAAAATCCCGAACTAAATTGGAGTCATTAAAGTAGGAGAAAATTATTTTTTTAAGGCCCTAAAAAAGAAGGTCTTACAAATGGTACCAGATCCTGGTTTCAAAACTAAAACCTAGGGCTTACTGAACTACAACCCTAGAAAACACAACTTGAACCCTTGCACATGTAGCTATCCTTTATTTACAACCTTTAAATAAACCAAAAATAACCCAGAAATGACCTTGAAACCCTAAGGAAACTACCCAGAAAAGTATTAGAGAAGAGGGTAAGTGCAACAGGGAAAATACCCTGCCACACCTCTTTGAGTCCCATGTTCACATGTTCCTAGTTCCAGTATTCCAACCCCTATAGCTGTAAACATCCTCACCTACAAAGGAACAAGAGGAAATAATTATTAGGGTTAGATGCAAACAAAAACAAAAAAAAATAGAAAATAGGTGTATATATAAATATTAGAAGAAAAATTATAGTCTTTGTATCCAAACCCCAAGTCACAACCAATATCTAATGTTAAGGAATCACCAAGACTAAGTCATGAGGTAACACCAAGCACCAAGTCCGAATATATGCAAAAAACACCAAGTAGCGCACTCATATGAAACGCCAAGGAAACCCCAAAAGTTTCATTATGTGCTCAACATGTTATATTTGAGCTTGAGCCCAAGTGTGAGGTGCCGAGGGAGAGAAAAACACAAGTTTCGAGCCAAGCACCAAAGCCCAAGCTCAATACCAAGCGCCAAACCATCGAAGGGAGGAGCCACAAAGCGAATTCTTTGCTCATCCGAGGGAGACAGCCCACAAGACATAACCAAGACAACAATTTGAAGCTCAGAAACCAAGTGCCAAGCCGCGAGGATGATCTTGTGTGGGACATTGTAAGTTCTCAATGCATCCACCAAATCCTTGAGTTGTATACAAACTCCAATCCCGAGGTTGTGTCACAGGTAGCACCCAAACATGGAAAACCAAACATTGAGCACCAAACCACGAGGAGGAAGCCCACTAAGGGTGTGTAATGTGCACTATGCATCCAAGCTACTGCCCAGGCTGGGACTAAAAACCAAGGAGAATTCCAAGGGTGACAAAGATCACATACAAGCCCGCATTATGAGTCTCATTGAATTATGCGTCTGACACCAAGAGCTTGCTTAAGACTGCAAGCGAGTAGAGATAACACTAGCAAAAGGAGGGAACCCTTGCCACTCATCATTGTAGTGGAGAGAAGGCACCGAAGGGAAGACCGTCCTGGTAGCTAGTGCCAAGCCCTACTGGCGGAAGATTGTGTAGGCAAGGGCCTCATAGAGGAGAAAACCCAACAAAAAAAAATGGGAGGGAATGGAACGAAGAAGAGTTTGTCGGGCTCGCTAGGGTTAGAGATGGAGACCACGATGAAGGGGAATGTGGACCATGCAATTCCTCGTGTTGATATCGTATTGTTTTGCAATTATTTTTTACTATAATTTATTTTAGTGTATTATATTTCCATTTATTTGTTTGTTTATTTTATTTTATATTTAATTTAATTTATTTTTAATTTATTTTAATTTTTATAAATTTAATTGTATACAGTTATTATTTAATTTTTATTTATTTATTATGGTTTTATATATTGTTAGAAAAAAAGAGAGGTTATGTTCATAAAAGGATAAAGTAAAATAACAAAAATATATAGGTATTTATAGGTTAAAAGGTGCTATTACTTTTTAAAAACATATGTTTAAATAAGTGAAGGAAGGCGACGATTTGTTATATATATATATATATATATATATATATGAGAGTGAGGTCTTAAAAAGCTTAAAATGGGGCTCCTCTTATGTTATGAGGTATAAATTTTAGTTTTTAATTTTTTTTTTTACATTATATGAATGGTTTTTATATAATTATTGGTTTTATTTTTTTTTCATATTAAGGACTATGCCATCAAACCCATGAGACCAACCATTAAATTTGTTGAATCTAGGGCAAACTAATATTCAAGGAGAAAACCAAGTTGAAACCTAATCATGTTGTAAACGGGAGGTACATGCACCAATGGGTTGTAATGTGACACTAGCTCATTTTACAAGGCAAACAAGACATTAGACATTAGAGTACCTTGAAAATAAAATAAAATTTAATTGACTATGAATGCTTATTTAAATATACTTGACCTAGTGATGTATAAACATAAGGATGATAAACATAATGTGTGATAATGCAAGTTATCTTATATTAGTCCTGAAACTAGTCTAAAACATCTGTTTCGGGTAAAAACGTTGATCAGGGGATCAAATTTTGCTCAAAAATTCAAAGTGCTCAGAATCGCTTCAAATTAAACGAGAGCGTAGGCCTTGTCGTTGTGAACCCAACGCAACTTGTTTCATTTCAAACGGATGTTGGGAGTGAGAGATATTGCGATCTGTTCGAATCATCAAACAGACAAAAAAAAGGACGTTGACTATACAGTCCGTATAGTCCGTACAGGTTGACGTGGCAGAGTCCGTATGCTGATGTGGCAGAGATGATGTGGCTGAAAGTTGGATGAATCATGTTTCGATGCGTGGAAGTTTTCTGGTTTGTGGTTGGGTGTCACGTGGCCCAATCATGGGCCGCCACATGGCCCCATTATATTGGTTCAAAATTATATGGAGTCCGTAGGATTCGAACCCCGGACCTCCCCACCATGTAAAGCCTTTGCAAACTCCACATTACCAACTGACGCAACCTCCCCTCGGCGGGCGGTCACACTACCAGGACCTTTATCTTTCACTCCGGCCCAAAGAGTCGAAACTCTCCCAACTCCCTCGGGAGTTCTTTACCCACAGAACGCTTTTGCTGCGATCTCCCTTTCACGTATCGAAAGGTCGGATCTCGCGATATCGCGAGACTCGCACCGCTGCTTCCTGTTGTTCAAACGTCGAATCCCGAATGCTGATAGTCAACGGTCAACCCTCGGAGTATTGCCACTGCGACAACAACCACTTGACTCCTCCAGTCCCGAGCGCCGAGAGGTCGAAATCCCGACGTGATGCCACCTGTAATCCACTGTACTTCGTGGCCGACATTGTCCTGTCACTTCGGGAATTTGCGGAGTTCCGATTCACGACACCAGTGCTTCTTGGGGTTAAACTCCGAACGCTGACTTCATGGAATCCCTTGCCACCTGTCGCCTACGGATCGACAGTCCCGAATAACTCGAGAAATTGCGTCTCGCGATTTCAATGGGTAAATCTCTGCCCTTCCATTCGTCAAACGCCGATATGCGATGGCCTGCCTCTTTGGTCACTTGCAGGTTAAATCCCTCGCAACTCTTCTTGGATCCAATGGTCGGCGGGAACTCGAGATCCAACTCGATGATTTCAAGTCGTCGATTCTCTTCCTCTTGAAGAGTCCTTAGTTCCGCCACCTTCTCCTTGCGCGAACTTCACCGAGTCTGTTTCCACAACAAATCAAAGGAACTATCCTTCCTGGGCTTTTCAAACCCTGACTCCTTCAGAGATCTCTCGAACACGCTCTCTGTACTCGACTTCCAGCCACTCTCGACAGTGTTGAAGTTTTCTCAGATCCAGTGCACTCACAGCCACAACAAACCGTCCTTTTACTTCTGAGACCTTCGGACTTCAATTCTTCCATAAAATCACATACACAACATATGAAATAAATACATAACAAGAAGTCAATATGCAAAGGAACAATGCCAGCAACACACCGAGAACAAACACATCCATGGGAATATAAATTAAGTCTTCCCCGATCTCCTGTCCTAGACTCGCCTCTAAGACTTTAATTCGACCGGCCCTTCACTCGCACGGTCTAAATAACCCAACACCATTTCAATAGAAGAGAATAAGAGTTTAACTGTAAGGCCCCTCAAAGCACTCTCTGCGGAGGGATTCACTACGCTCTATGCAGGAATCTCTGGGCTCAAACAGAGAAACAATTGAAACTCATTCTCGTCTCTTCCCCAGATTCCTAATCTGCCAGGAGATTACATACACTGCATATGCGACAAAAGCATAAAAGGAAGCAAGCATGCAACAACATAAGATCAACAACACACAGAGAATAATCACAGCCATGGGATTGAATCAAAGCTTTCTATTAATTCAATATCTGTACATGGGGATTCTTCACAAGCTCTCTGCGCTTCTCTTCTTGCTCCTCAATGCTAATGCTCCACATAATCTAAATTCCCCCTTCTTACAATGATACAAAGGAGGGTGTCTATACTCCGTTTTCCCTCTCGAAGTCAAAAACCGGCTAATCTAGACTTAATTATCTTATCTACCTGCACTAAATCTAAGAAGTACCTCTGCTATCTAAGGACGAGATCTTATCTGCTCAAGGTCCATTTACAATGTGCAAGTACGCTCTATGATGAATCCTTTCATTCAAATGGCGGCGCAACAGATATCAAGGTGATTCAAAATTTTGGTGCTGGCGTTATCCAGCTGTCTTTTCTTTCTCCACGCGCTGACTCGCTTGGTGAGGTGGGAATGCTCCTGCATCACCAACGCACCACAACTTGTTCCTTGTTGTATATATGATTTAATATATATTAAAGTTTGGTCTATGTTGCATATGGCGGKGGGTCGGGCCGAGGCTTAGCCCCGACCCGTGGTYGTATTGTTTCATATATATAGGACCATGCCATATTGCGCGTGGGAGTTTTGTATTACATATATRTGGAGCACGTGTTTCAAACAACCCACGGTTATATCACCCATGTCATATGACCATGACTCCAATTCTACAGGCGTGCGCGTTTTGGTTYTAATGTGTGGTTTGAACGGTTGAATGACCCACCACTTGTTTTGTTTCTATTTKCCTATGAAAATGGTTATCCCCTTTACATTTGCGCGAGGTCACATGGACCCATGTGCCCAAGAGCTTGGCGGTTAGGGGTTGGCACACCCATAACCATCCTACAGTTTGCACCGTTTGCACGGTTGCGTTCGGTGCCGGGTTTTTATGATTTAAATAGCGTGTGTGCTAGGTTGAATGAACAAGGGTGCAATTTGTAGATGCAGAGACAACAAGCTTGAAGGGGGGACTTCCAGGAAGCCTAACTTCTTCGTTTTTTGGCCAAATGAGGTGCCGAAAAAGCCCAGCCAGGGGTTTTTGGATGCTCTGAAGCCATTGGAGCAGTTTATTGGTCAATTTGAGCATTGTAAAACACGTTTTTGAGCACTTTGAGAAATTAATAATAATGATCCATTGGAAGCTGGACCAGGAGATGTAGCCCAAGAGAGGGGTGAACTCCTTTATCATTTGCTGTGTTTATGTGCTTATGTTCATTAATTATGCTACTATTTATTTGCATCTTTAATAAGTAAATCCTATTAATAATGTGTTGCAAAGTTGATCCATTTGCTTTTAACACATAAACTTTACTTGCAAATATTTTCAAGATTTCAAGTCTTCTTCATTTTTAGATCAAACGTCATATCTTCTTCATAACAGATCCAAATTTAGTAAGACCAAGTGTATTGGATAGAGTAAAGTCTATAGTATTTTGTGTACATTTTTCAAATCCATACAGAAAATATTCTTTGTGGGGCATGCTCTACCATTTCACTCTCTAGAATAAGCCATAATTCAACAAGGTATGCCATTTTTTCTATAACTCATTTTCTGAGAGGTTCCAAGTAGTGAAATCTGGAGAAGTTGCATAAAAGACACTAAAGAAAATTGTGTACTATTTCCATATCTTTATTCATTATAGGTACATAGTTATGATTATTTTAAGTTAGGGTTGTTGACTAATCCAAAATTAGTCATGTGAGACTAAAGTAAAGTTTGATGAAAATGCTAGTCTCTTGTTCTTAAAATTAAGGAAGGTTTGCAGGTATGTGATCATATACACTAGGTATATTATAGAGTTACAAATCAGATTTGGATGATGAAATTGATGAGGGCTTTTGGTTGAGGTTTAGGTACATGTTGGTGCATGGTTAATGCACTTGTTTATGGTACAGGATGATTACATGTTAAGGTATATTTTGGTGCATTGTTGATACACTTTTTTATGGTATAGGCTGATTACAGGTTGTTTGGTACAGGTTGGTGCATGGTTGATGCACTTGTTTATGGTACAGTTTGATTACAGGTTGATTGGTACAGGTTTACAACAATATATCTCACAATGACAGTGTGACAGTGGTTCCATCATTCTACTTCTATGACAGGGTGGTTGGATGGGGCAATGATAGGTGATTGTAGCCACCTTCCATTTGTAGCTGGAGAACATAACGGGTTGTAGCCAAAAAATTGGGGAGTTGGAGCTTCCTTCAGGTTGTAGCCTGAGAAACTAGGGGGTTGGAGCCTCCTTCTAGTTGTAGCTGGAAAAAAAAGGAAGTTGGTGCTTCTAATAAATGTAATTATTAAAGACATATAAGAAAAAGCATTCCGTCATTTTCTCTCGCTTTGGGTTTCCACGTAAAAACACTAGTGTACTGTGTATATGTATGATTGCTCATTTGCTCATTGTTTATTTACTCTACAATTATTGGATGATAATTCTACATTGATATAACACTTGCATTTTATGGTTAAAAATGATTATATTGTTCTATTATTGATTCGCCCCCCACCCCCCCTCTCAGTAATCCAACACATCTTTCTAATCTATTTTTAATAAATAGAGAGTCTTCTTGTTCAAGGAGCCCTTTAGTTGAGATTATTGATATTAGTGGATTCCACCATTTTCTTGAGGATTTACATTATACCATGGTGGATGCTAGTCCGTGTATATCATTTCATTTCACTAATTTGTGTCAAATTGATGATTTCTTGAAGTATGAGTCTAGAGAGGATTTCCAAGATAATGAGGCACTTCGGTCTACATGGATGGTTATTTCAGGCCCTCATTATTTTGGTTTGTCTTCAGGGATAAATATTTTTTTTTATCATGAATATTCTCTCATCGAGCACAATTTACATAAACTATATACACAGTTCTAATTTGGTATGCGGCTTTCCCTTGAACCACCTCCATCAATTCTTGGATAGTAATGCCATATTTTATTACATGATTGAAGCATGGTTGGAGAGATAATACTTGGATGGATTCCCCATTAATTATCACCATGACATATTTAGTATGGTGAGTAGAATTTTTTGTGTTTTAATTTTTCCTATTTTTAGTCTACTTTTGTTCCAAGTTCTGTTACTAATCTTTCCTCTTGAACACATTTGTGTAGGCTTAGGATTACAATGATGGTTACATTGGAATTATCTTTACATAATTAATTTTTTATCCATTTGTAGTGTATTATAGGAGTAGGATAGAATAGGTTAATGCCTTTTCCTTGCATAGAATTACCTTTCCTTCACAGTTTTTTTTAATTAGTTTTTTTTTTTTTTTTCATTTTGTTTTATTTATTGTTGGTTTAATGTTGGTTTAATGGTACATGAATTATTAGAAAAGTTGGAAAAAAATAGAAGTATTTCTCACTATTTTTTTCCTTTGAATGGGTTTTGAATTTAATTTTTGTTTGGGGAAAATTTACTTCATCTCATTTTCAAAAAAATTTATGTGTTGGGTAATTTTCAAATCACTAATTTTATGCATGATCACCATGCCAAATCATTTTCAAGCATTGGGTCATCTCACAAGTGGGATATTTTAAAAGAATATTGTTCCATGCTTCTTGTGGTGAGAATCAACACTCATAATGGTCCCATGTTCATATTTACATGATTCTGACTTGAAGACTTTCCTTGATTGGATTTCTTTAGAAGTGTTGATCTTGTTGTCCCTTACATATTAAATTTAAATTTTGAGTGTTAATTTCTACCACTCCAATTCCTTGCATTTTTCTTTGTATGATTATTTTGAATTTGGAGTTATCTAAGTTATTCTTTTCCCATTCACTGTTTTCTTTGGTTACTTTCAGCCAACAAAGTTTTTTGCATAGATTATTTTTTACATAGTGAGTTTGGCTGATTTTTCTTCTGAGTTATTTACCGTCATCATTTTTAATTTTAATTTCTAGGTATTCGATGCACATATATTATGCTATGTTCAATTAATTTTTTCAATGCGGAGTTTAACTTTCATCCCCTATCTTTCTTAATCCAAATTTCCTCTTATACATACCAAAGATTTTTTTTTCCAAGTTTCTTGGAAACACATTTTGACATTGCGGACAAGAATCTTATATTAAATCTTTCTGTTGATATATTTTTCATAAAATTTCTTGAGAATCAATCTTTTTGTTCTCAAATCCACTTATTGACCAAAGACTCAATCTTAGCATTGCCAGTTCAATGGAATTTCAGACCTGATATTTTCTTCTAGAATATCGTTCCATCCCTCGGGTTTAATGATTATGGGTTATTAATTATGGTTACATTAAGGGTTGATCTAATTTTTGTCATGGCTTATTGGTATCCTCTTATATGAAGTGTTGAAATCATTCAAGTACTTGGGAATTGTGAATACCTTGATGAACAATCCCCATGCAACTTCTAAAATTATAAATTTCAACATTTGTTTTGATCTTAGCCATGATGATAAGTTTCAAGAGGCAAATTTATTGAGGGTTGTAACTCATCAATCTATTGGGAACCACACTCTTTATAACTCCTTGAACTAAAACTTAGTTTATTCATAACTTGGAAAGATAAGCATGATTGATTCATGACTCAAATATCTTTATTTGATCCCTCTTACCAATGAGCTTGATGATTTTGTTTTCCTAATTATATATCTTATTATTTTTAATGTATAACCTATCTAGCAGAGAGATAAGCTACATACTCTTCTTTTTCACTTCATTTTATTAATATATTATGACATATGTAAGCTCAACGAAGTGAAATTCATGGTTTCTCTACTTGGAACACTCTTGGGATATTGAAGATATCAATTTCATGGATTTTCCCATCATGCCAATCTTATCACCTATCATAAATCTAATCTTAATCACTTCATTCCATTTCTATTCCTAATTATCTCTTTCATTGGGGTTGGGGAAGTCAATCCATATAGGCTGTGACCTAAGATAATTTTCAGCTTTCTAGATTATCTTAATTGCTCCCTTTTCATAATAACTTCTTCTTACTTCTCACAAGGGTAGATGTGATTATACAATGTTTCACATCATTGTCGTCAATTATCAGACGAAACACATACCTTGGGATGCAATTTTGATAATGTTTTAATCATATTTTTATAAGTATGGCTTGTTGGTGGACTGGTATCTTTAGAAGATAGATGGAATTGAAGCCTTATGGTCCTATTTTTTTAACTTTATTGATTCTAATTACATAAAGAGATGGAATCTCTAGAGGATCCAAGTATCGCAACAATCAATGACATTAAGCCTTATGTTGAAGGGAGTATTTGGGGAAGAGAACATAGTGCTTATACCTCAGGAAGAAGGATGCTATGTTTGCTTGAATGGATAGTATATGAAACCTAAATTACTACATTGACACTTGCATGAGTTTTATGGAAGCTAATAAAGTTTACTTTGACGTCAGCTTGCATGATTTACTGAGGATTACTTTAATTCTGGTCTTTATTTCTCTTTTGATTTTAATTTAATTTTAATAAGTTAGTCATTTAGAGGAAGCTTTTTTCTCAAACTATCAGGGTTGATCATAACATTCTCTTTCGTTATGCATATTGGGAGATGGATTGTGCAACCAAAAAGTTAGGATTATTCTCTTGAAATGAAAGAAACTTAGGGAAGTGTTAATATAACTTGGCTACTTAGATTCCTTTGTGACATTGTTTATTGATAAACCAATATTTTCACCAACTCAACAATCTTTCCCATGTACTCCCATGTTGGTTTCTGATTTAGTTGATGTTTGGAGTCATTTTAATGATTATTTTGATGACCTCTAGGATTGTCATTTTTCCTCTATGCCTCATCAGATTGAATTATTTAAATATTTGTGGTTAACGATTGTCTTTTATAGAAACGAGAAAATGGTGATTTGGTGAGGAATATGAAATTTTATGTTATTGTAAAAATTCATGGTTTTCAAAAATGAAAAGGACTCACTCATGTCAAGAAATCTTGGGAGCTTAATGGTTTGTGGAATGTTTCATGTGATGGAATTTTTGAAAATTTGTTTTGACTAAATCCATCCATTAACCCATTTTTCTAGATTCCAAGAAGGTTGTTTTGTTGTATTAAATAAAAGGAAATTTGTGTATGAAAATTGGATTAGAGGATTGGTTGCAAATCTTTTCCACTAGATTATCAATCCTTATAATCTTGCTTGTTCTTCATTTCAAATATTTACCATGGGAATCTTCCTATTGGCCTTGATGTCGAATGGTTAACATTTCTTGATTGATATTTTTCCCTTGGGTTAATTTCCAATCTTTCACTAAAAACAATCTCACTGTTGTTGCACTAGATTTGTCACTTGTTGCTCGGTTATTTTATTATTTTCCAGCCATATTTCATCCATTTGATGACTAACATTATAGCTTTATAATTCTCTTATTTTAGTTTTCTTTTTCATAAATTCACTTCTGATTTCAGTCCTGCCTTCTGCTTGTACAAAGTGCTTCCATCTTTTAAGTTAAATGATAATATGTTTCCTGAGCTGATTTGACTTCTTAGTCTGCATTGAGGATCGCTCTTTAAATTTCAATGATGGATTGGCCCAATTCTGGTCACATACTAATGAAATTTTTACAGGTCATAAGATGCATGGGATACTCTTTCTGACTGAAAAATTCATGAAGTTATTAGTTGTAGGTATAGACTGATAGTTGTGGTGGAATACATGTGCCTACTGAGCATACCATGATAATCTATAAGTATAGGAAAGTGTCTATATACTTTTTTCTTTGAGCTCCATTCACTTCACATTAATAAAGTGGCCAATACTATGATGGTTTTGGGGAGACCTACGAGTTAAACTAAAATGAATAACATCTACTTAGTGAATCAAAACAACTCTCATACCACCCCACTTCCTTCACACCCTATGTGCATATGCATATCTATATATAAATATGTAAGGGCGAATATATTCTGAAATAAAAAGGAAGTTGAAATAACTATTAATAGTGTGGGAAGTAGAAGTAAACCCGTTAGGGATATGGACGCCTGCTGGCAGTGGGGATATGCTTGTATGGTACCAAGGAAAAATTATCAGGGCTATGAACACTTGTTGGCAACGAAGCAATGATGGGAAAAGAGATATCAGGAACACATTTACGTAGATGTTTTCTTGTTATGGAAAGTGAAGACCAATGGTCAAACAAAAACCAATTTGAAGTGTGTGAACAGTAAAATAATTTACATCACTAATTGGATCTTTGAAAAGGGCGTGTTAGATTACAAGTACTAGAAATATTGGATTATAAATTTTTTAAATTTGGTTTCATTGTGGTACCCATTATTACTGGAAATTTGTCTGCAGTTTGTTGATATTATGTTTAAAATTCAGATCTAAATTAAAGTCCCTAGACTTCTATTGACGAAGATAACTAGTTCTTCTAGCATGTCACATTTTGTTGAGGCCACAACAACCACCATTTAATTTTTCTTTTACAAGCGAAAGGAAAAGGGTATCCTACTAAAATTTTCATCCCTAATACCTAATCCTCTACTGCTTGAGCTCAATGTTAATTCTTTACCTACCTTGAGGGAGTCAAGGGTTTAATATTGATTGACGATTATCTTTGATGGAGGTTGATTACCCATTTTAATCTTATGATTCCAAATTTCTTCATAATTCTTCTTGACATATGATATTTCATTGACATTTGTATGATAGAATCGACACGTTACCTTTAGAACTTTTTCAAATTCTAAATTTCTTGATGATCATATGTGGCGACAGGGTTTAATGTTCTATTGATGGTTATCTTGATTGAGTTTTTTGTTGATGATTTTTTCGATTGACTAATTCAAATTATTCATCTTCCTCCTTACATGTTGTGCTTCATGTTTTCATATTTATTCTTTCACATACAGATTCTACTCTTTTGATTTGAACTCCAAGTATGAATCACAAAAAAAATTAATCCTTCTTTCAAGTTGAGACTTGACACATGCAGTATCAACACACTTATCTATAACCACCCATGATTATTGTTGAAGAAACTAACAATCATTTATAAATTTGTTTGAATGCAAATAATATAATACTTATGGAATATTGGTAAGTCTTCCTTTGATCACAGGACTGATCTCATTTTTCTATTTTGCAGGAGTAGGTTTGCAGGGCCACTTTATTTATATGACCGATCAAACCTTGATCTATAAGTGAGGGAATTTATTGATCCTTGTCAAGAGCCTTGACATTGATTCTTCCCCTTATTGGGAAGTAGATTACCTTGGCTTGTAGTCACCTTTAGGTCCAAAGCTCCCAAGGCTATCAGATCCACCTTTCCTATAGGTCTGTCCTTAAGCCATTTTAGATTGATCTCTACCAGACTCCTTTTTTCGGTCTTCCCTCTCTCTGAAACCAAGGCCTAGGCCCGTTGAGCTTCACAAATGTAAGTATTTTCTGTGTCATCACCTAATTCCTTCTTGCTATATGTCACATTTGTATAATTCATAGTGGTATAGTTGGCATCGATCTCCTTTTACCATTCATCACTACTTGTGACATTTATTTGTCACATGAAGTGTGTCTCCTTCCCTTCGCCACTTTACATTTGTCCCATCCAAATCGTTTTGTCCTTCATCTCCATATGACATAGATCCTTTCCATGATGCCCAGTTTCTCAAAACCTACCTTGTATGCCTTATTCCTAATTTCAACACCTAGGCATAGAACCTTGACCAATGGAACCATGACGGGCATGGAACCTTGAATTTGGTGTAATTTCTCCTAATTTCCTAATTTGTATATATATATATATATATATAATTTTTTATTTATTTTTAAAATTTGATTATTTTTATTTATTTATTCCTATTTTACACTTGGTTTTGGTAAAACTACATAGTTTATTTGTCCATGGTTTCTCCAAGAATTACTTTAGATATTTATCTTACTTGGGGTGAATATATTTTTACATGGATAAACCATTTGTGTTACATAAACAAACCATTTGTTACCTAGTGTGTTTTTTCCAAGCCCTAAGGTGCAATATGTACATTCTTATTTAAAAAAAAAAATCATATATTGTAAAACAAAAAAAAACAATTTGACTTTTCATTCTTTTCTATATATTCATTTTTTTTTTAAATTTCATATTTATTTTGTTTCCCCTTTACCCCCTAATCCCTAAGTTGTACATACCCATTATATTTTCCCTCTTTTGATTTAGTTTTAATTTAATATTTTTTACTTTTATTCTCACTCACCAAAATCTTAGTGTAATTCCCATGAGACCTCTTCCCGGGTCTCTCTCCAATGGTCCTTCCAATTTATTCATGATAATTCCCATAAAAAATTAACAATTAAGACAACCCCCCCTTTTTTGGGGAATCCTTCCTATCTTCATGGAATCCCTCGTCTCGAACACCTATGAACCATATGAATATCTTATTAAAATTCCAAACCTAGCTCGTCGAGACTCATCTTTATGCTTAGCATTATTTTATAATATTTTTAAACCATTAGAATGACCCATCAAAATGGTGCCACTGGAGTGAGCTCAACGAAGCTCACCCATCACTCCTTGAATTCACTTCCCTGAACATCGAACTCCGAGAAGCCATCATAATCAACTCATTGAAGTGAGATACACTCCTTAAACTTGACCTCCGACCATCAGAATCCGATGAGAACACATTTAAATTGGTGATAATTTAATATATTTTTTTGGGAAATGTGCATCCATTGAAACATGCATTATTTTAATATTTTTGGAGGATTTTTCCATGTAAATTATTTTAATATATGTTTTTGGGATCCATTGGAATTTATATTATTTTAATATCGTTTTCTATAAACGTGCACTCATCGGAGTGGACTCACTTTGATATCCTATCAGAGTGGACTCACTTTGATATCCTATCAGAGTGATAGTCCATTGGAGTAGCTCACATAATTTACCACTTCGACTGCCATCACTCCGATAAGGTGTTTGACATGCATTTCAATGTATTGATTTGGACGTTAGGTTATATTTCATTTTGGGGGGGTGAATATTTTATTATTTTATTTTTATTTTTTAATTTTTATTAATTTCTAATTTCACATAGGTGGGGGGAATAATTTAACATTTTATTACTTTTAATTTTAGTAAATTACAATTTTCTCATAGATTAGGGGTAATTTTATTAATTTTGTTTATTAATTATAATCAATGTAGCTTCATGTAATTAATTTTTTATTTTATTTTATTTTTGTATTATTTCCCTAATTTTTAGGAGGACAATTAGCTAAAATTATATTACAAGCCATGGTTCTTATGCCTTACCAAGTTATTATTCAAATTAGCTATAGAGGCTAAAATCATTTATACCACTAAGTGTTGGATTCTTTTATGCATGTGGGATTTTTATTTGAAGGTTAAGGATCAATGACCTAGATTCACCCACAAACATCTTCGATGGCTACTGAGCAACATTTTTCAAAGAAGCATAATTTGAGATAAATGTATTAGAATTGGGCCCATGATACCTCGTTACAAAGGTATCAGATAGATGAATGTAGTGATAGAGTTATCCAAGCCAAAAAAGTGTCAGAGAACATTAGAAACTACAAAAAACAACAGACCACGAATTTGGGGGAAAAATGAATGTGCAGACTTGAAATAGCTTCATATCAAGGGCTGCATGCAACAAAACCAATCTTTTTATAGCTCATTAAAAACATGGAAAAGCGAAGAAAATATGACACATCAAGCATCAATAAACAAAGGGTGGAAATTCATGAAAAATGAAGAACATAGAAGAGGCATGAATTTAATTGAAAATCGGGCTATGCAGTGTTGAAGAAATCATGTATGAAGCCACATGACCCAAAATCATACCAGTAAAGGCATGATTGAAATATAATATAGAGGAGAATAAGATAGAATGATCTGGTTTAGTAGGCTAAATCCAGAAAGACCGAAAATGACTCAAGGAATTTAAAAGAAAACACCAACAAATGGAGTCAATAACATTTTTTGATTAATATCATTTGTAAACTGCTTGAGAGAGATAATAACCACTCAAAAGTCCCTTCAACTTCATTTTGTAACTCCTGAATGTTCATTTCAAAAATTCTAAAGCAATTTGGAATGTAAAAATGGAAAATCAAGGGGAAATGAATTGAACAACCATGAGAGATGAAGAGTCTATTTTGTTTTATAAAAGAGATCTCAATCGATGTAAGGAAGAAAATTTTCCTTTTGTAAACAAAAGATGGTACTATTTTTTTTTTTTTTACTGGGGGAATCGGCAACTCGCGGTTCTCATACTCGCATGACACAGGGTCGATCCCCGTCGACTACCACTATAACCCCAGGTGCAACCACCCAGCCCGCAAGAATGGTGCATGAGTAAATCTGGGTGAGAATCGAACATGAGACTTCATTTTACAAATTTCCTTCCATTTACACAGCACTTGCCAATCCGTTTACACCCATGCGGGCAACAAAAGATGGTACTATTACTTATTAAGAGCAAGAGAGATTCTAGAAATTTTTTCTTTTGGTAGATGTACATGATACTATTCTTTGTGCATTTGTCTTCTTCCTGATTATCATAGAATTCTATTGTAAGAACTATTTCTCCATTCTATTCTATTTGTTCATGCTATCATATGTTTCCTTATGAGTACAAAACTAATGTTATGAATTCATTGTACAAATAATTGTTTATGTATCTGTATCTCCCATTATACTCATTCTATTAGTGTTTATCCCGGGATATGTTATAAGTAGTTATCTTAGACTAGTTTACTTTCAGTCATATTAGACTAGTTTACTTTCAGTCAGATTAGGATTAATTGGAACTATTTGGGAGACAATTCATTTTATTTTCCCATTTTCTTCTTTTAATTCTGAGCAACAACCAGACCCACATACTCGTCAGAAATGATACACCAAACACGAGTAGGTATAATTGGGACCTTCCATTGGGAATTATCCCTTACCTGCTTGACAGGCCATTTGGACTTGTCAACATAATATTTATACCTAATGAGATATTTCTTATGAAACTTTGTATTTTTAAACAAGTTTTTTTTTGGTGATTTGAAGAGCTATTTTCGTGGTTAGCAAGATCAATTTTTAATTTTTTTAGAAACGTGTTATGATGTCTTTAAATAACACTGGATATGTCATTAATTGGGTACAATTTTGGTTGAGGAAAAATAGATGAAGGAAATACACATGGTTTCACGTGGTTGAAAATACATTATTTCACCTAGTTGAAAACTCTTGTAAGACCCGTTGGTATCCCTTCAAGCAATACCACATTATATAGTACCTATAGATGGAATTTCAATTCCACGTACTATTGGGTATATAGGAATTATCCTAGGTATTCTAGAAACTAGCCTTAGATAATCTATTCAATTGTCTTATTGTTATAACACATTGAAAGCAACACTCAAAGAGACCACTATCTAGTACATGGGTAGTAGGGTAGTATGACTAAGGGAACAGGTAGTTAGTGCCCCAAGATATTGGGATGAGTAATATTTTTGTATCCCACACATATATCAAAAAGATATAACCCTTGACCCTCCCTTGTCCCTAGGACCTAAGAACTATTTCCCATGGATTCAAAGAAATATCCAAAAATTGATTCACCAATTAAACCTCTAGAAAGATCCTCCATGATTCATGAAGAAAATGAGGAGATACAAAACCAATTATACAAATTGGGTAGACGAATAAATAAATTCAATGATAGGTCAGTGAAAAAGGTTGATTTGGTGAATACTCAAATAGATATTGAAAGAAATATGGAATAATTGGAACAAAATATTGTGTAACACCCTGTTTTCCCCCATGACTGTAATCATGTTTAAGACATCATGTATTGTGATTAATGAAGAAAKTAATTATGTTTTTTTTAATAAAAACACCATACAACTCACTGAGAAGGAAGCCTTGCAATATTGGCCACGATACCATGAGTGGGATTGGTGAGGTGGAACTGARAAGTTTTAATGAAGATTTTTTTTTTTTCCCAGTAATCCAACCTACACCTACATGAATTGAATGCACAACCTATCTGATGTACCTTATTTATCCTGACCACAAGAAAAMAATTGATGGTGTTCAGGTTGGGTAGTTGATTATTTATAAGTTGTTTATGATTTGGTACTTGGAAGAGTGAAGAATTGGATTCAGTGTCAGCCAAAAGTATGTAGGGAATTTCCCCTTTAATTTGGGTGCCTTACATTAAGGGTKTGCTTCTRATAKAAGTCATTGAGGATCCCAAGGAATGAAAAAAATAACCATAGGGAAGAATGTAGATGAAAACACAATACATATAGATACATAGAGACAAGATACACCCAAACCTAATTCATCCATGTAGAAGAATATAGATTTATCACCCATAGAGATGAGTTGTAAACTTAAAAATAGATGGTGATGTGAATGGGTAGTAGAGATCTCACACACAACTAGGAGAAGTTGAGATAAAATGGGAATTTTTCCTAAGGAAAATAGGAATCTTTCCCAAGAATTGAATGGTCACCCTACAACAGAGAAGACCCATATCTAGATTGGATTAATAGAAGACCATGACTTAGTTCTTACTAGAAATAAACCAACACAAGTAAGTAGAGGTCACCAAGGGACTATATAACAGAGAAGGGGCTCCATTATGTAGAGGAAATCCAATTGGGAAGGTTCATGATAAAATTGTGGAAGCCCTAAGCTCAGTGGGAAGAGGGAAGCTTTTGTACTTACTAGTGGAGTGAAGGAGAGTAACCTTGATGATTCATTCCTTGATTTGGTAATAAATTGAGAGAGTCCCCTCATGGTATCATTTCTTAGCACAAGGGTGGCATGTTGTAGAAAGGAAAATTGTAGCATATCATACAATTCCGTGGAAAGGAATTTCCCCTCAATCATTTGGATGGTTGGAAGACGTTATTGAACATATATGTTTCTTATACCAGTAATGTTTCTTGAGTGTTTAATAATGGTTATATATTGTATTATGTTAATTTTAATAGGTCAAATGTGATGAATGAAAGATAACTCTGAGTTGAATGAAGTGCTATAATAGTCCCTTAAAGGAATTAATGATGTAACTATGAAAGTGCATGAGGAAGGCCAGTATAGGATGATAAACCTATGATTTCCTTATCCTTTTGAAATGGAAAGTTTACAGGATATAAAATATCCATTTGTGTGTGAGGGTGGTGTGTTTTTTTCTCAATGGGAAGAAGTTTAAAGGCCTGAAGGAGTTGAGTTACATCCTTGCAGGAAGGAGTCTGGAAGATTGTGGGACTGTAATTCAAGAAATGACCCTTAACCCTGTAGAAAAAATTCATTTGAACCCAGAGGAATGATAGTTATTGATTCAGTGGAAGGAGTATATCACGATCATTTTTTAGATATCTAGGCTTCAAGAGAATCCTATTACAAGGTGAAACCCTTAGGAAAATGGAAAATGTGAAGTCTTGGTGAGCTCTCGATGGGATATTTTCAAGAGAGTGTGAGCCATTGATCTATTATAGGATGAGCCGATGAGATATGGGTCGTAGATTCCCTAATCGCTAAGCCTACAATTTTTTTGGGAGAATGGAGTTCAGGAAGGTATGGGAAAGGGCATAGGAAGATTTTTAGATGGGAAATGTTTGATGTTGAGTTCATGAGGACAATGATAACCATAGATCTATCAGTATGGGAGCTGATATTTTAAATACCAAGAAACTATAAGATCCAAGTGATCCTTGGATGTTGGATGTGAGGATCGAAGGAACATCAGATCCATCTGATAATTTATCATCAAGAAGGACTAATCGAGAAATATCATGATCAGTTGGAGTGGTACATTTTGATAGTTGAATTCCTGAGTGGATAGGAATCATCGATATATGGGTATGGTAGCCTGATGTGATCATAGACGTATATTTTTTGTAGATCCCACCTTTCAACATATTAAGTGGAGGATGAGAAAGGAGTTGGACGTCATGTAGTTTTAGGTGTCGAATATATCGGGGCCATTGATTTCATAACCCAAATACGTTTGGATATGACTATAGATATATCAAAAAGGTTCTATCAGGAATGACGTGCGGGTTGTGTAACTTGATTTTATAATGGGGAGGAAACTTGACTCACCACTGACTACGGATATGGTTGGGCTAGGTGATTCACAAGCATCTAATCAAGTAAAATTATCTTTGGTAGGTGTAGCAATTTTTTCACCCAGGAATTGTTGAGGGAGAAAGGGTGGTGAATCTTTTGATTTGTCACAGCTGCACATGCAAAAAAAGGTGAAGAAGAGGTCCATGTGTGTGCCACATAGGAAACAAGTCGCTTAAGGGTGCAAAACTCGAGACTTAAAGCTTAGTGAAAGTGGAAATTTGACATTGAAATATCCTATGAGGGTTTAGGGGTTCGAGTGTGTTACATAGTAGTATCAAAGCAGAGTTCAAACTCTATTATTGAATGGGTCATCAAGGTCACATGACTATTTAAGAAAATTTTGTATGACAAAAGTATGTGCTCTATTTATTGAATGATTTAACTGTGATAATGAATAATGAAAATTATTTTGAGAAGGACTGATAAACAAGAACGAAATATGGGCTTGGGATTATCAATCAAACTAATTTTTGACAAGGCCAAGAATTTTATACCAATATATTTTATGTAATGGCTAATAATTTTTCATTGTTCAGCACATAGGATGTACAGAAAATGAACTAGAAGTGAATGGTTCAACATAGTATGGATAAAACCCCGAACTTTCTAGATGAAGAATATGATGGCAAGTGTGCCAAATAAAACCCTATAGATTTGGTACCCATATTCATAAGTATGAAATGTGATAATGAAAGGTTGATGGGAGCTCAAGCTGAGAAAGAATAGTTAAATGCATTGTTATTGCAAATATTATTAGATATTTAGAGGCACTTCCAACAAGGTCCAACCATCAGTAATGCAAGACTATAACAGTTAGAGAAATTGAAGAGCCCTTTAGATGTTCAAAATCATGGGCCATCTCATAGGAATGTGGGAAGAATTTATTATAGGAAAATACACTAAGATGCTAAGAGAAGTAGTGCCAGTGGAAATACTAACATGGAGTCATATAGTGGGAAGTCCAATACAAAGGAAATATCCAGTAGTGACACTTAGTGAAATCCTCCTAGGAAGAAGAAAAAGAGACACTCATAGAGTTCTCTGATAGAAAAGTTCAAGAAGGCTAAGTCTCCTACCTTTGATGGAGAAATCAAGAAAGTAGAAGAAGTCAAGTCTTGTCTGTTGGGACTAAGGAATTATTTTTGAGTACACAACTACTTGAAAAATACAAAGGAAATGATATCCATTTTCAATTTGAATGGAGGAGCTTCCATATGTTTGGAGGAACTCAAGGAAGTTAAGGGATTAAAGGAATGCAAGTTGAATTGGAATCCATTTAAGAAATAGTTCATGAAGGCATATTTATCAGAGAAATACTATGATGTTAAGATTAAAGAGTTCCATGAAAACAAGTTGGGGAAAATTACCATGGATTCTTATACCAATAGGTTCTTGGCGTTTTTGAGGTATGTTCCTTACCTCAAGTATGAGAAATCAATGATACAGTACTTCCTCAATGGATTATCATAGTTATATTAGGATAATATTGAGATTCATGATCATAAGACCTTGTAGGATACCATTAGAAATGATAATTGTTTTTATGATCAATCCAAGCATAGACATGAGCCTCTTAAGGATTGGAAGAGAAGGGATAAGCTTGGATTTCATAAGAAGGGATTCAATCCATCCTAATATAAGAATCCCAATAAATATGCTCAATTCGGTCATCCGAGTAGGAGTGTCTACTAGAAAATTTTTCCATCTCAGAGTGGAAATAGGCCAACAAAACAAGCAAGAGAGAAAGAATAGGAACATAAGAAAGGACCTATTTAGTGTAGGAGTTGTGGAGAGGAAAATATGTTGAGGGATTTCCCTCATAGGAGTCATGTCAACAAAATAATTTACCATATTCAGGAGGCTACTACAATTAATCATGTGGCTAGGAGTGTGTCGAGGATATATGTAGTTGTTGAGAATCAAAAAGCATACCATCAAGATTTTATGGTGGAGCTGGAAGGTATAATTTCCAAACGACCTATCTCTATTTTAATTGACCCAGTATCTAACCTGAGTTATGTTTCTCCTCAAATTGTTGAAACTTGTTCCTTACAAAGGAAGAAGCATGACAAATAATGGTTGATTAAGTTATCCATAGGGACTAAGAGAAATGTGATAGAGGTTATAGAGGCATGCTCATTTGAAATGAGTGGAATGCATACACAAGTATCCTTAAACATATTACCCTTGGAATCATATGTTGTGTTGATTGACATGGATTAGTTAGCTATCCATAAGGAAAGATTAAATTCCTAGGAGAAGACCTTACAATGTGAATATGAAGAGGGAAACATAAGGGTGTTGCAAATAATTCAAAATCCAGTCTTAATCAGGTAGATATCAGCACTGCAAATCAAGAAGTTTAGTCCAAAAAGGTGTCCCTTGTATGCAATACAAGTGTGATAAATCATAAGCAAGAACAACAACAATTGATAAAACAGAAAAAAGAACAACAATATGGCAGAAAAGGAATATTAGCCAACACCAATTCGAATAGCAGGGAGAGAGCTCGATTTTTGATGCACTATAAATTCCATACACTATTGTAGAACATGCGCCAAAGTTCGAATCGTGTCTGTACAATGTCTCGATTGTGGCTCTCTTTATTTCCATGATTGCGCATCCCAAATATTATAGATCTGCAATTTGTTGGTATAGTAAACACGGCTACTATCATACGAAGCCATGGAAAACTACTATCATGATTTCAAGCCCTTAAGATCATAAGAGCTTTGATACCAATTGATAAATTATAAACAAGAACAACAACAATTGATAAAATAGAGACAAGAACAACAACATGGCGGAAAAGGCTCACTAGCCAACTCTAAATTATTCAATCCAATGTTACATATTTATAGTACAATGGGTGATGCCACCTCATAGAGAGATTTGCTCTAGATCCTAAAATCATGCATGATGACTAGGCTAGACAATCTTAACTAAATCATTAGTCATCACTTGAGGATATATTACTAATAGCCTAAATGAATAATACAAATATAGGTGACAATTTAGACTTAGTGATTGGTAAAGGTAAGCCATAGGCTAACAAAGCGCTCAATGCAACATAGAGTAAGGAGCTAAAGATTGAGGATCACCCAGTGTTGTGAGAATTTATAGATGTATTTCTCGAGGAGGTATCCAAACTTCTTCCTAAGAAATACCTTGATTTATCGATAAATATTTTATCAAGAGCAGTATCAACAACAAAAGTACCCTACAAAATGAGCACACCAAAGCTGGTAGAGTTAAAAGTGCAGTTGAAGGAAATGATGGACAAGGGGTATATTTGGCTGAGTGTATCCCCATGGGAAGCACCTGCATTGTTTATGAAGAAGAAGGATGGTACATTGTGTTTGTGCATTAACTACCAAAATTTGAACAAGATAAACATCAAGTAAAAGTACTCATTTCCAAAGATTGATGATATTTTTAATCAACTTAGAGGAGATACAATATTCTCTAAAATTGACTTGAGATCTGGATATCACCACATTAGAATTAAGGATGATGAAATCCACAATACAACTTTTAAAACACAATCTGGATAATATGTGTTTTTAGTGGTGTCAATTGGGCTTACCAATGCACCAACCACCTTCATGTGTTTTATGAATAGTGTTATCAACAAATGTCTCGATAAGATCATCCTAGTATTTTTTTAATGCTATCCTAGTATATTCTAATACCAAGAAGGATAAAAAAGAACATATTAGGCTAGTATTAAAGGTGATTAGAGATCACAAGATGTATGCTAAGTATATCAAGTGTGACTTCTCTTAGAAGTATATCTAGTACTTGGGCCACACAATTTCAATAGAGGGAGTGGAAGTAGTTCCTAAGAAAATTAACGAAATCATGGATTGGCTATCCCATCAAAATGTAACTGGGGTAAGATCATTTATGGGATTAGTAGGATATTATATAAGGTTTATTAAGAGTTTTTACAATATCGGTGATCCGATTACCTATTTAGAAATGCAGGGGAAGAAGTTTGTATGGTCAATAGAGTGTGAAGCAAACTTTCAACAACTAAAGCATCTCCTGACCAATGCCCCTATTTTGAATATTGCAGACCTTGATAAGGATTTCTTGGTTTGAATTGATTATTGCAACAAATGATTCGGTGGATTTCTTATGTAAGAAGGCCATGTGGTCTATTATGATTCAATGAAGTTGAATGAGCATGGGGAGTGGTATGTAACCCATGACTTAGATATTGCAGTGATTGTGCACATGTTAAATATGTGGAGAAATTAATTGTTTGGAAGAATATTTTTCTTGATGATAGATCATTGTTGGTTGAATCATTTGTTTTATCAACCATGGTTGAATGCTAGATAATCCAGATGGATGGCTATGATTAGTGAGTTTTATTTCAAAATCAAACATATAAAAGGGAAATAAAATCGAGTGGCATATGCACTTAGTCAAAGTGTGCAGGAAGTACACCTAGCAATAGTAAGTATAGGCGAGTCTGACATCAAGTAGAGAATCATAACTCTCTTGCAAGACAATAAGTTTTTCAATATTTAAAAAAAATGTATTCAACAAGAGCCAAACATGAAGAAGTATGAGGGATATGATCTTACAACAAATGAGCTATTTTTGTATAACAACATGCTATATGTACCTGATTTAGTAGAGCTAAAACACCTCATCATGGACAAGTTTCATCAGAGGAATTATGTGGATCATACTGGTTATCAGAACATCATAACAACATTGAGGTAGTTATAATATTGAACAATAATGAAGTGAGATATTTTTGAGCATATTGCAAAAAATTTTGAGTGTCAAGAGGTCAAAGTTGAATGCAAACACCCTGCAATACTATTGCAACCATTGTATATCCCAGAATGGAAGTGGGAAACCATCCCCATGAATTTCATCACTTGTTTACCAAGGACAGTTCCACAACATGATTCCATCATGGTAGTAGTGGAAAGTATAAATAAAGAATCTTCCTTTATTCTAATTGAATATAATTTTAAAGCTATAGATGTTACTGATGTTTTTATAAAAGATATTTTTAGGTTGAATGGTATTTCCAAGACTATAATTTTTTATAGAGATGAAAAAATCACATGAAATTTATGGAAAGTCTTGTTTGCATGATCAGTAAAACAACTAGCATTCATCACATCCTACCATCCTCATAAAAATGGTTAGACCAAAAGGGTAAAAGATGTGTTGGACGAGAAGTTAAGGATGCATGTCATGCATCAACCCAAATAGTTGAAAGAATATATACCCATGGTAGAATTTTCCTATAACGATGGTTATCAAGAATCATTGAATATGAGCCACTTTGAGGCTATGTATGGTATAAAATGCAAAGTTCCCATTATTTGTTATAGTTCAATGGATAGGATCACACTTGGACCAGACCTGCTAAGGGAAATGGAGCAAGCAGTGATCAGAATAAGGAAAATTTGAATGTAGCCTAGGATAGAGAGAAGAGCTATGCAGATAGAAAAAAAACTCATAAGGAATTTAAGGTGCGAGATCATGTGTGTCTTATGGTAAAAACCGAAAGGATATCCCTAAGAATGGGAACTTGTTCCATGTTATATCACCCTACTTTTGTGGATTGTTTGAAGTCCTGGAAAGAGTGATACCAGTGGCATATAGACTTGACCTAATACCTACTGTTAGAGATCACAATGTATTCCATTCATATTTATTAAATAAATATATTCATGATTCTAACCATATAATTGATTGGACTGTGATACATGTAGAACCAGAGGGAAAATTCCACCCAAATCCTCAACGCATTATGGATAAGAAAGAGACATTGCTACATAAGTGATCCTTCATGCAGGTCAAGGTGCAATGGAATCACTTTGGAGAAAATGAGGCCACATAGAAATTGGAAGATGCCATGAGTGTGGCATACCAATTTTTGTTTTCTATGTAAATTTGTATATATATGTATGTTTTTTATCACACTAATGATGGTGTTTCCTCAAGGGGGAGGGGAATGTAAGACGTTATTTCCCCCCATACTATAAGCATGCTTAATACCTCATTTGTTATGATTAATAAAGCATGTAATTGTGTTTTTGTTAATAAAGACACCAAACAATTGACTGAGAAGGAATCCTTGCAGTACTGGCCATGCTACTATGAGTGGGACTAGTGAGGTGGAACTGCGAAGTTTTAATGAAGAAAATATAAATATTTCCCAACAATCCAAATTGCACATGCATGACTTAATGCCATTTAGGTTGGGTAGTTGAGCAGTTACAACTGATTTCTGATATGGTACTTGGATGAATGAAGGTTTGGCTACAACACCAACGATAACTAAGTAGGTGATTTCCCCTTTGTTGGAAATTTTAACCACTTTTATGCTTTGATGTAGGAGAATCGCCAGCAAAGCACAAGCGGGAGACAGTTGGGCGCATTTGCATGTAATTTGAGACATTTTGAATTTCAAAGATCAATGTATTAATGTAGTATCTGACAAATTTTTTTCAGTAATGAACATATTTAATGATCAGAGGCTGAGCCATCATGTAAGATCGATGGGAAATGCATTTTTCTTTGATAAGGAGGATTGTAGTATAGATCTGGAGCTTGCGCTCTTATTTGTTTGAATCAATATTCATTGTAATAAATGTTAAGTAGTTGATAGCATTTAATTATGATAGGATCACATAGAGTAGTTGGAGGGAAGAACTCAAGAGAGTCCCTTTGTATAAAGATTTTAAATGTTGACAAGTAGAAGTTGTTGGAAGAATGATGATAGAAGATAGTCGGTTAACAATGTATATGTTAAGGAGTAGTGAAGAACAATGTATGTATGTATACAATTTTCAGTTGAATGAATATAACAGAGGATATATTGTTCCAAATGTGTGTTGTTATGTATCTGTCTGAATGAATGATAGAATTTATGGTTATTTTCAATTCCTTGTTATTTTTCTGTTCTTGTATCCATGAATTCATTTGCATTGTTGAATGTATGAGTCACTATGAAGAGTGAACAAGTTTCGATTGGTTCTCTTTATTGAGTGAATTGCAAGGTGTGCATAGTGTTCGCAAGGAGTGCGTGATCGAGTCTGTTTCGACTCGAAACCTCATAAGATATAGAAAGAACTTGTATGTGTGCAAGGAGTGTGTGACAGAGTTTTAAGACTTGAAAGATCAGAAGGTGTGGCGTTATTTTAGTCATGGGAGATAGAAGTGGGTGGAGAACAATTGCTAGGAGTGCAAGGTCATCCACAAAGGAGTCAACTATGGAAGAAGATTTGTTGCAAGGTGTGCACAGATTGATATTTTGATTAAGAATCGAAGGAAGTGTCCATAGGAAGTCAAGTAATTTAAGATCACGAGGGAGAGCGACGAAAATCTCAAAAGAGAGAGATCCTTGAAGTCTTCACTAAAGCCAGTGGGAAATATTCATCCCAAGAGGAGATGAATGGTTCCAGACCATCATATCTGGGAGAACTATGAGGAGGATAACCGTTAAGTGTTTCTATATTTTGGGGTTCCACAAGTTTGAAGACTTGATGAAAGCAGAGTCGTGAAATCCGAAGTTGTGATTCAATCTCAGTCATTGATTGCTAGAGAGACACATGGTAATGGATCAAATAGTTTGAGAATTGGAAGTTCGGGGATTCATGGTTGAGAGTTCCTGAGGTTCGCAAAATCGCAAACCTCGAACCATAGTGAGATCGACGAATCTAAGGCGACTCGTGGAGGACGTTTAGAACCTCATAGAAGAACATTTTGGGAAAAGATGAGGGAAGGATTCGGGATATCCCTGAAGTCCTAATCATGAAGGAATAGACCCATGGTCATAGCCATGGTCACTTGCGAAAGAGACCTATGTGTGTGGGTAGAGTTGTTTCGAGTTCCCACAGGGACCCAAGGAGTCTCTACGACTCAGTGTTATGAACGATACAAGACTTGGAGGTCAAGCAACCCTTTGGAGGGGAGGGGGTCTATGCCAGAGAGGTATCAGAGTGAGTACATAATTGACTTTTGTAGAGAAAGAGGAGTAAGCTGATATCAAAAGGAGGGATATCATAAGTGTCAACACAATGCGGCCTAGAAGACGTGATGAGCCACCTGTAGCCAACATAGCTATGGAAAGGGAGATGATAGAACTGAGTGTGAGGCTAGATGCCATGGAGACATCACAAAGGAGAGCGCCTAATGCTGGAGATGTCAGAGAGGAAGGAAATGAAGAAGTAGAAGTTGAATAAGCTGTAGCTAAGGATGTTGCAGAAGAATGCTTGTTGAGAGCGGTTTTAAAGTTGGGAGCCAGAGTGAATATTGACATCCTTATGTATGAAGGAAATTTAGACATAGAAGAATTGCTTGATTGGATATGAGAAATGGACAAGTATTTCAACTATGAGGATGTCGAAGAGGAGAAAAAGGTAATACATTCTGTCACTATATTGAAAGGACATGCACACTGTGGTGGGATGAACTGTAGGCTAACATAAGGAGCAAAGGAAAACAAAATATCAAGAGTTGGGATCAAATGGTAGCCAAGTTAAAGGTGAAATGCATACCCAAAGATTACCATATAAGTCTTTTTAGGAGGATGTAGAACTTGAGACAGAGAGGATTGACTATGAAGGAGTACACAAAGGAGTTATATAAGTTGAACATTAGAGTGGGACACAGAGAGAGAGAGATGAAGAGAAGGTTTCCAAATAAATCAATGGCTTGAGATATGATATTCAGGATGAAATTATCATGGAGACAGTTAGGACTGTAGAGAATGCGTATCAAATTTCACTGAAAGAAGAAAAGAAGCTAGTCAGGAAGCAGAGTCAACAAACAAAAGGTCAAAGATTGAACAGAGGCAAAGGAGTTGCCCAGGATAAAGTACAGAAGCCCAAAGACAAGGTGGATAAACCACATAGTTACTCTAAGAGAGGAGGAAGTTCCCGAGGAAGGCAGAGTGGTGGTAGAAGTTCTTTTCCCAAAGGAAGAGGAAGAGGAAGAGGAGGAGAAGTAATATGTTATGCCTGTGGAAAACATGACACATGTCTTGGGATTGCCCTGAGAGGAAGAAAGGAGGTGAAGCTCACATTTCATAAGTGAAAAAGAAATATGTTGAGGCATAAGGTGTAGAGGATGGAAGATCCGTGATGATGAAGAAGGTTCTCTTGAAGCAAGAGCCAGAGACTGAAAGGCCACCACAAAGGAACAATTTGTTCAGAAAAAACTTGTAAGACGAAGGACAAAGTTTGCAAGGTGATAATTGATAGTGGGAGCACTCACAACTTAGTATCCACATAAATGGTGGAGACGATAGAGATGGAGACAAATTCACATCCAACACCGTATAAGGTTCCATGGTTGTAGAAAGGTCATCATGTAACAGTTACTCAACAATGCCTGGTTGAATTTAAAATAGGAGGATATAAAGATGAGATTTTGTGTGATGTGATTCCCATGGATGTCTGTCATGTTTTGTTGGGCATTCAGTGGTAGTATGAAAGGAATGTTATTCATGATGGGAGGAGGAATACTTACACCTTGGAGAAGAATGGTAGGACACACATGTTTCTTCCAATTGAAGAGAATAAGGTGAAAGATGAAGTTAGCGTGAGCATACATCTCATGAGTGGGAAGGAACTCCTAAATGGAGTAAAGAAGGAACAAGAGATGTAGTTTGTTGCAGTAAGTAAGCTGAGAGTTATCCTTACCGGTACTTCAATGGAATATTTTCCTGAGGAAGTTCAGAAATTGCTAGATAATTTTGCTAACATTGTAGTGGATGAGTTTCCAAACTCATTTCCACCTATCAGAAGCATCAGTCATCACATTGACTTGATACTAGGAGCAAGCCTACCGAATAAAGAATCATACAGGTTGACACCTCAAGAGAATGAGGAAGTGAAAAGACAGGTTCAAGATCTGTTAGACAAAGGCTTTGTCAAGGAAAGATTGAGTCCATGTGCAGTTCCAACTGTATTAAGTCCAAAGAAGGATGGAGGATGGATAATGTGTACAGACTCGAGGGTCATAAATAAGATTACCATTAGATATAGATTCCCATTGCCAAGGATGGATGAATTGATGGATTGTTTATGTGGGGATAACTATTTTTCAAAAATAGATTTGAAAAGCATATATCACCAAATAAGAATGAGGGAAGATGATGAGTGGAAGACAACATTCAAGATGAATGAGGGGTGATATGAATGGTTTGTTATGTCGTTTGGTTTAAATAACACCCCAAGTACTTTTATGAGTTTGATGAATGAAGTATTGAAGGATTTCATTGGTAAATTCATGATTGCATATCTAGATGATATACTGGTATTTAGCAAGACTAAGGGGGAGCACCTGAGACATTTAACATTGGTGATGAGGAGGTTGCAACAATATAAGTTGTTGATTAATCTGAAAAAGTACTCTTTTATGAAAGCAGAGCTCATATATTTAGGTTTTATGATTTCTTCAAACGAGTTGAATATGGATCCCAAAAAGGTGAGAGAAATTAGAGAATGGCCATCACCAAAGAATATCTTTGAGGTAAGAAGCTTTCATGGATTAACAAGTTTCTATCTGAAGTTCATCAGAAACTTTAGTGGGATTAGTGCTCAAATGATGGATAGAATGAAGAAAAGACACAAGTATTTCAAATGGATAGAGGAGGTAGAGGAGAGCTTCAACATATTGAAGGAGAAAATAACTGAACAACTGATTCTAATCCTGCCAGATTTCGAAAAGACATTTCAGGTAAGGTGTGATGCGAGTGGAGTTGAAATTGGAGAGGTCTTGAGTCAAGACAATAGACCTATTGCATATTTAAGTGAGAATCTGAATGAGGCTAAAAACAAGTACTCCACATATGACAAGGATTTCTATGTGATAATTCAAGCCTTGAAGAAATGGAGGCACTATCTCATAGCCAAGGATTTTTTTTTGTATAGCGGCAATCACACTTTGCAATTCATAACTAGACAAGAGAAGTTAAACCAAAGACATGCCAAGTGGATAGAGTTGATACAAAATTTCACTTTTTTCATTAAACATATTTCTAGAAATGCTAACAAGGTTGTTGATGCATTGAGCAGGAGAATTTTGACTCTACAAGAATTTCAAGTCAAGACCTTGGGGTTTGATCACCTTAAGAAAATGTACCATAATGATCCATATTTTAGAGAAGCATATGAAGCATGTGAGAATATTATACTCAAAGACAAGAGCCAGTGGGCCGAATATATGATTCAGGATGGGTTGTTGTTCAAAGTATGTCAGATGTGCATACCAAGATGTTCGATGAGGGAGAATTTTCTGAAGGAAAAGCACAACATAGGTCTAGCCGGAAACTTTGGCCATGACGAAACATTTGCCCAATTAAATAGTTCATATTATTGGCCAGGTATGAGAGTGGAGGTAAAGAGATTTGTGAACAATTGTAAGATTTGTCAGTATGCCAATGGGAAGAAACAAAACACTAGATTGTATCAACCATTGCCTATTCTAGAGAGGCCTTGGGATGCTATAAGCATGGATTTCATGTTGGGATTGCCAAGGACACAGAGAGGAAGTGATTCCATATTTGTGGTGGTGGACATATTTTTGAAGATGGCACACTTTATCCCATGCCAGAAGACCAATGATGCAATGCATGTTGTGAATTTGTTTTTCAAAGAGGTTGTGAGACTCCATGGATTTCCCAAGAGTATAGTTTCAGACAGGGATACCAAATTTGTTGGTCATTTCTGGAGGATGTTGAGGAAAAATTTGGGGGCAGAGCTATCTTTTAGTTCTACATATCATCCACAAACGGATGGGCATACCAAAGTGGTGAATAGAAGCTTAGGAGATTTGCCGAGGAGTTTGGTCACTGAACACTGTAGTTAGTGGGATCAGATTCTATTACAAGTCGAGTTTTCATATAATGACTCAGTGAACAGAAGAACTGGGAAAAGTACATTTCAAATAGTTTATGGAATGAATCCGAGAGGAGTATCAGAATTGAGATATCTAAAGCAGAGAAAGTTTAGGAGTGTCGATATCAAGGAATTCAATGTAGGGATGCATGGACTTCACAATAAGATCAAGGAGCAATTTAAGAAGAGCATCAGTGAATACAAACGTAGAGCTTATCAACATAGGAGGAAGATTGAATTTTAGGTTGTAGATCAAGTTGTAGCACATCTGAGGAAAGAGATATTCCCGATGGGGGACATACAATAAAATAAAGCTGAAAAAGATAGGTCCATGTAAAACTATGAGGAGGTTTGGTGAGAATGCTTATGAATTAGAGCTGCCAGAAGATGTGGGTATATCGCCCATATTCAACATTGCAGACATGTATCCTTACAGGGAGGATGGAGATGAAAGATATGAAGATCAAGGGAGGATCTAGTGGGAGAAACAAATGCCTATAGCAAAGAAGCCACAGATGGAAAAGATCATAGATCAACGAGTTGGTAATAAAACCAGGAGGAAAATGTATTTTGAATACATGGTAAAGTGGAAAGGATGACCAGTAGAAGATGCCAGTTGGGTTGGTGAAGTAGATATCCAAAATCATGGAAGATCTGTGTAGGATCTCATGGACAGGAGTCCATGATTTTTTCAACCAAGGGAGTATGATGCAGGAGCATCTCTAGCAAAGCACAAGTGAGAGACAGTTGGGCGCATTTGCGTGTAATTTGGGACATTTTGAATTTCAAAGATCAATGTATTAATGTAATATATGAAAAAGCTTTTTGAGTAATGAACATCTTTAATGATAAGAGGTCGAGCCATCGTGTAAGATCGATGGGGAATGTATTTTTATTTAATGAGGAGGATCACAGTACAGATCTGGATCTTGCACTCTTATCTGTCTGAATCAATATTCATTGTAATAAATGTTAAGTAGTTGATAGCATTTAATTCCGATAGGATCGCGTAGAGTAGTTGGAGGGAAGAACTCAAGAGAGTCCCTTTGTATAAATCTTTGAAATGTTGACAAGTAGAAGTTGTTGGAAGACTGCTGATAGAAGAGATCCAGTTAACAGTGTATATGTTAAGGAGTAGTGAAGAACAATGTATGTATGTATACAAGTTTCACTTGAATAAATATAACAGAGGATATATTGTTCCAAGTGTGTGTTATTTTGTGTCTGTCTGAATGAATGGTAGAATTTATTTTTATTTTCAATTCCCTTTTATTTTTATGTTCTTGTATCCATGAATGCATTTGTATTGTTGAATGTATGAGTCAATGTGATGAGTGAACAAGTTTCGATTGGTTCTTTTTATTGAGCGAATTGGAAGGTGTGCATAGTGTATGCAAGGAGTGCATGACCAATTCTATTTCAACTCGAAAGATCATAAGAGATATCAAGAACTTGTATTTGTGAAAGGATTGCATAAACGTCCACAAGGAGTGTGCAACAAAGTTTTCAGACTCTAAATCTTAGAGGAGTAGCGTTATTTTAGTCACAGGAGATAGAAGCAGGTGGAGAACAATTGCAAGGAGTGCAAGGTCATCCACAGAGGAGTCGACTATGGAAGAATATTTTTTGCAAGGTGTCCAAAGGAAGTGTCTAAGGAAGTCAAGTAATTGAAGGAAGTGTCCAAAGGAAGTCAAGTAATTTAAGCTTAGGAGGGAGAGCGACAAAAATCTCGAAAGAGAGAGATCCTTGAAGTCTTCATTGAAGCCATAAGGAAAGATTCATCCCAAGAGGAGACGAATGGTTCTAGACCGTCATATATGAGAGAACTATGAGGAGTATAACCAGGAAGTGTTTTGGTATTTCGGGGCTCGACAAGTTTAAAGACTTGACGAAAGTAGAGTCACTAAATCTGAAGTCACGATTCAATCTCAGCTGTTGATCGTGAGAGAGGCACGTGGTAACAGATCAAAGAGTTCGAGAATCAAAAGTTTACGGATTCATGGTTGAGAGTGCCTGAGGTTTGCGAAATCGAAAACCCCGAACCATAGTGAGACCGAAAAATCTAAGGAGACGCGTCGTGGAAGTTCAGAACCTCGAAGAAGAACATTTTGGGAAAATCTGAGGGAAGGATTTGGGATATCCTCAAAGTCCAAATCGCAAAGGAATAGACCCATGGTCATAGTCGTGGTCACTTGTGGAAGAGAACTATGTGTGCAGGTAGAGTTTTTTTGGGTGCCCGTAGGGAACCAAGGAGTCACTCCGACTCAGTATTGTGAACGATCCAAGACCGCGAGGTCAAGCAACCCTTTGGAGGGGAGTGTGTCTATGCCACACTTTCATATATTATCTGAATTAAATGAATAAGATATATGTAGCTCAATTAATTATTCACAATAATGTGTAACACAAACTATATGAAGTATATAAAATATGTTTCTTTTGTTTATTTAACTTCAATGAATACAAATAAAACCAATCCTTTAATATCTTCAACTTCAACTTACTATGAGAGATTCCACTCTCTGATACAAGACCCAACTTGTAGTTCTCAGATCCAATGGAGAAATGGGAATCTAACCCTCATAACAAGACCCAACTTTCTGATCTTATATCCAATTGAGATGTGAGGAATCCAACCCTCATAACAAGACCCATCTTATAAACATGCACCAACCTGATAGAATGAACTTCCATTCAATACATTATCTATCTATATATATACAATCCAGCAAGACACTCTAAGATTCACCAATTCACCACTACTTCTAGTTTATATAGTATTTCAATAGGTATAGGATTGAATCATTGTGTCTTTTGACATGAACCATTTCATCTCTTCATTTAATTTAACATAGATAATCTTCTCCTTTTATTCATTAATTTATCATGTATGTTTCTCAATTTATTAGAATATTAATCTTGATTCAAATTTCATCTACATGAGCCGATCAAAAGTATGGATCGAATCCTTTTAATGCTATCATGCTTTTGTTGCATCCCTAGTTATTCAATAGATCATATTCGTGATTTTACTAGATATTTTTACTTTTATGGTGTTAATATCATCAAATTACTTCACAGACCGCTAACTATTCATAGAAATCAAATTATGCAAAGGTGTTTTCTTCAACCCACTTCCCTTTGTGACCATGGGCTCAAAACCACATCCTTACCTATTTCAAATGTTGTTCTATTAGCACTTTTCGCCTTCTTCCCTTATTCTTCTACATGAGATCATATTCAAATGTCCAAGGAATTATTTACTTCTAGCCCTTTTATGCCCCTTATTATCTTTTTACCTTATCACATGACCAGAGCTAGAGCCAGGTTCTCTGTTACTTTAGCCTTCGAGATTCTAGCCTTTACAATCCTTGTATTCTTCTGGAGTGGTTACGTCTCATGTTGGCTAATCCAATGACTAACATTACTTCCCAAGTTCTCATATTGATGGTCTAGTCTAATCCTTGTGCATTCGTTGAACTTTTTATTTTAGATGATCGATGACTATGATTTAATCTTCACTTGAGGTGGATGGTTGTCATCTACTCCGGAACTTCGAATATTCATGAATCTTGGTTACTAGAAATATGAAGTAGTTCAATTCCTCTGAAGATTTACCTACCAAATAAGTCATAAAACGACGGTGACCACTTTCTATCAGTTAACACCTCATGCTTACTCTATTCCTCCAATATGTTTGATCAATGGTCCAAAATGCTCCCTAATTAGATCAACGATTAATGTTACTTCATGATTCCGGACATTAGCAGTTAGCTTATAATAAAAGATTGGATATCCGTGAAGTTAGTCATCCTTGAGTGATGTGGCTTGCTCACATCACTCAAGATGATGTGGACCCTAATTCTATGTTCCACGTTGTTAACTCCCAAAGTAAAACCGTCTTTTTGGTTGAACTTTGTAGAGGATATCCTAAGCTATTGGTTGCATGCTCAACTAGTTTTCCGTTTTCATAGTTCAATAAAATTTTTGATACTTGGTTTTATCCAAAAGGTGGAAAACAACGACTTTTGGTGGTTTGGGCGAGCCCCCGGCGTGCTCATTAACCACCAAAAGCGTTCGGCTTCGTCAGCAAAATGGTCGATTTGAAATGCAAAGGAACCACCGAAAGGGTTTGGTCGAGCAAAAAGAAAGCTCATGCTTTCGCACGAGCCATGTGTCAAACGCTACAATGATGGAAGTTTCAAACCGCCGATAAGCTCGCGTTGGAGGACATGATGATCGTTCGTGGGTTCGACCGAAAGGTTCCAAGTTTCGGCGCATTATCCTGAGCACGTCATCTCCAAATCTATGCTAATGAATGACAGTCAGTCGCGGTCGTACGGAGTTCATTCCCACTCAGCAGCAGATAGGTTCATGATTGATTGACAGGTTATGTGTTCAGTTCAAAACTCCAAACGACATAGAGAGCCCGGGGATCGCTGAAGATAATGGCCAAGAACGCATTTTTCCAGCGAATCGAGA
>ML776965.1:186190-219620 GCA_009831015.1 Picea engelmannii
GAGAGATTTTCACTTTTATATCAACCTTCAATCATTTATGAAGTGTTGAATATGTTTTTCCACCGTTTGATCTTTTCTTGTGTTGATACGACAACTTATGTTTACTTCAGGACTTAGTTCCTTTGGTCCCTCTTATCCTATCTGTTGGGATAAATATATGCACTATTAATTCCCACATTTAATTATCAACCGGGGCTCGTAATCTTCGAGGTCTAGGTGCAGGAAACACATGATCAAAGCATACGATAACCTAATCTAAATTTGACAAAACAATCTTCGAACCCACACTGCAAAAAATTAACACTAAGGATTCATCACTGGGACATAGGAATAACTTAGTGCTATAAATTCTTAGATCACAGTCTTTCATGCACACAGGGTGATGTTCATGTGATTAATCATGAGTAGCTTACTTAAGTTTTGTGTCCTTCAATGATTATTTCCTATAGCGTATCCACACTTAAATCCAAAAAAATAAACAAGCAAACAGAAATGAAATTCACGATAGAAACTAACACCTTAGGAAGAATTCCAATGTGAGAAGGCCATATCTCATGATTTAGACCTCTAATCTATCCGTTTGATTGAAGATACAAGAAAATTAAAGTACAATAAATCCAAAGGTATGAGAAATAAAAACTAAGTGCGGGAAACTCAAAATCATTAAACTCAATCAACACCTAAGATTCACTTAATCAACTAAATTTATGAAATTTATAAAAGAAATTATAATGAAAACTAGTACCCAAAATCTATAATGAAACAAAATATGTTGTAAACAAAGTACCCTCAACTTGACTTTCAAACCAAAACAAAATAGATTACTAAGCTTTATCAACTCAACTTGAAATATGAAAGCTAGTAATTAAACTCATAAGACAAACCACTCATACAAACCGAGTACTCAATCAAATAATATGTAAAACAAAGTACAAACTCTTCAACCACATCCTTGAAATAAATCATAATACCCAATCACTCTAAAAACTTAGTCAAACTAACTGTCAACTCTATTCCATCAAGTTTCCTTCTCAGAATTTTGATTTGTTCCAGTGTATATAAATGATAATCAATTCATTTCTTGGCAATAAATACTTCTCTATTTATAAGTATGTTGGAATGCTTCTCTTTGCTCAAACCTGGTTATTTTTCCTCTTATTTAATGACCAATTTGCCACTTAAAAATTAGATCTAGTTCTGGAATTTGTGTTGCACGCTAATCTATAGTCATTCCAATTCGATTCAGATTTATCATGTTATTTCTTGATTTTGTATTTCAGAATGCCTGAGACATAAATTTATTGAGAGATCTATGTTATTTTATGAAATCAGATTTCTAACAACTTACTTAAAATACTCAAAGTAATGAAATCAGTCATGTGATCTATAAAAAAATTCAAATTACACATGAACAAAAATTTAAAAATGTAAATGAAATAAAAACTAACTATTAAATAAATGAAACATGGAAACACTTACTCACTCTGAGGGGACCTTCCCAGGTGGTGAGTGATTCTTGAAAGAAATCAGATCACTCGAATGCTTGGAACCATGCACAGGAGCAATACTTCTTTCTTTTCATCAAATTCAGAAATTACAAAAAGGAAGATCACTCTCACAATAACATTATGCCCTTAACTACCAATGAATGTCCCATAATGATAATTGGCTTTATCATAGTCCTATGAGGCTTATTTATACATGAAAAATCATTGAGAAGTGGATGGGACCGAATCCCAATGCTTAGATTTCAAATTTTACATTTTTTGGAATGAAATCACAAAAATCTGGGATTTTCATCAGTTTGGGCAGATTCGAGTTGAAGACCCACCCATAACTCTTAAAATATTTTGTTTTTTGAAAACTTGCTCAGATATTACTCAAATTTCCATATTCTAGACAAAACCCATATCGTAGAAATTCTATATCTGTTTCCATCTGCACGCAAATTGAGGTGCAAGTTGGCAGTTTGAGATTTTTGCTAATTCTTGTAGAATCATTCCCCCTGAGATGGAGGTCCACATGTATGAGATGGGTGAATTCTTCCTCAATTTTCTACATGCAAATGTCTCTTTGGTAAAAACACATGTCCCCGATTTTCCTATAGAAGCTTTCCAAAATTTCAAATTATTTCTAGTACCAGACTGTTGTTGATGTTGGTACCGGACGAGCATAACATTAGTATCGGATGAGTTGAGTATAGGATGACATGGAGTGTGTGTACCAGATGACATGGAGTGTGGGTATTAGATGACTTTGTAGGTACCAGTTGACTGTAGAACCTTTTGGTACTGGATGACTTGGAGTATCAGATGAACACAATATTGGTATCGGACGAGGTGAGTATTGGATGACATGGAGTGTGGGTATCAGATGATTATGTAGGTACTAGTTGATTGTAGAACCTTCTAGTACTATATGAATTGGAGTACCAAATGAGCATAGTATTGGTACTAGATGAGTTGAGTACTGGATGGCATGGAGTGTGGGTACCAGATGACATGGAGTGTGGGTACCGAATGACTATGCATGTACCGGTTGACTGTAGAACCTCCTAGTATTGGATGACATGGAGTGTGGGTATCATATGACTGTACAAGTACTGGTTGACTGTAGAACCTTCTGGTACCAGATGACTTGGAGTACTACATGAGTGCAGTATTGGTACTGGACGAGCTGAGTACTGGATGACATGGAGTATGGGTACTAGATGACTATGCAGGTACTAGTTGACTGTAGAACCTTTTGGTACCGGATGACTTGGAGTACCGGTTGACCTCCAGTGCAGGTACCAAAATAGGAACAATACAAGTACTGAAACATGGATAGTGCATGTACCAAAACCTGAACAGTACAAGAACATGTTGCTCAGATATAGAAACATAGGATTAAACCATCATCAACAAAACTATTGTATAATCATCCTTTTAAACACTAAAAATATGGAAAATTATGTATTAACCACATATGATGAATACCACGAGATAATGGTGGTTTGTGGTGTAATTAGTGATATATTTGTGACAAAATGCGGGGAGAAGGGGTAATGATAAGTTTATTTGTATGGCAGAAAATATGACAAAACTGGAGCCCAACACTATCCTTCCACTACTTCATCCAACGGTCGAGAGTGGTCCTAAAATGGATCAACAATTAGTGTTAATTTTGGACTTCAGGATTTCAAGGCTTACCCTATCCTTCCACTTTATGTCAATCAACAGTCGACGAGATTTCCCAACTCTTCCTTTGAACCGATAGTCGATGAGAGTTTGTGACTTCGGGGCTTCGACCTTTGTGTATTCCTACATGATTCAGACTTCTTTTCTCTAGAGTGGACATCATCGAAGTTGACCACCATTGGACTCGCTTATCTTCATCCAACGATCACCATGCGTTTCCCATATCTGATGGGCCTTATTCACTTCCAGACTTCAGGGCTCCAACCTTTGGGTATTCTTGTTTTTTATGAACTTCTTATCATCGTAGTGGTCAATGCATAAGTTGACCACCTTATTTCCTTTAGTATGATTTGATAGTTAAAAATTTCCATTCTAGATCGATGATCGACATTTAATTCTAAATTAAATCTTGATCTAACAACTAAGAACTCATCCGAAGATGCTTCTTGATTGGCGGTTGGCATTTATTTCATGACTTCAGGATTTCATGGATTCTTCCATGTCTCCAATAATCACCAAAGTGGTGGAGTGGCGAAGTTCCAAAACTTTTTCTATACTTCCACCTGGTTTCGATCAATGGTTTAGATTTCGACTGACTGTAACAGAGTTTCCTCACAGTTATGAGGGTGTTCAATGCTCTTCTTTCTGATCTGTTCATCACTATTTCTCCCAAGATTTTAATAATTGTTTGTGCATTCTTTTATGCACTGATATTTAGTTGCTAACCCTCCTGAGCTATTAATTCCTTGTTCTTTGTTACTCTGTACATGGAATCTCTGCATGCTACTTTTCCTGAGCTTTAGGAACATAGGATCATTGTTGATCCTATTGTGATCAACAATGATCACGAATTGCTTCTTATTTGATTACTGTATATGTTTGAGTAATGTTTCCATCAATGACAACACACAATCAAGAATGCCAACAATACCCCCCTTTGGAATTGAGGGAAACATATCTATAAAATAAATACTTTTACCCCCCCTATCAATGATCTCATTTCCAGGTTGGAGGATTCAATCAAATACTGATACCAAATTTGTTTTATTGTTTTTCTCCACCTTTGACATCAATGACAAAGAGTTAAAATTTTACTGCTTTTCTCCCCCTGTGAATGTGCCAGCTGTTATCTCAATCTCTTGAGATTTTGTGTTCAATTAGGTAGTCTTATTGATACCATTTTTTGTAGTGATCAAGTCTTTTAAACATAATCCAATGAATTCCTCATTTGATGACCAAATTAAACACTCCCCCTGAGTTTTTACTGTTTCATAGGGTTTTACTATCTTCTCCTTTGTCTTAAAGGACAAGGGTGTGAATCTTACTAATCTTCTTGATCTGTATATTTATTCTTGTTGATATTATGATCTTTCACAAGAATACCATTGATCGATACCAATTAATTTAATTTCCATTCTTCAACCAATTTAATATCTTATTCACAGTCCTCCATCTCTGCAAAAACCAACTTCAACTTATGCCCCTTAGAAATAAGATTGAATTGGTCCTTTCATCTAATGTTTGTTAAGTCCTCTTCATAATTTTTTCATTCTTTTTGAATTTCCTCATAGGGTTTAGATCATACCACACTTTAGTAGTATTTTGTAGTACTTACACCAAATCATGTTGTAAAATCCTTCCTCCTTCCTTTTATTCATATTTTCTTTTGAGGGGAAATTTAGTAGTTCATGAGAATAACATTGGAAAACTTCCAATATTTTCATTGCTCAATTCTTATGGTTCATATGCTATTGAAGATTCATCATTATCATCATTGTTCTGTGTAAGTGAAACTTCTTCATTTTCTTCTTTGGGATTTTTTGTTTCCATTTTTCTTTTATTGGTTAATGTACTCTTGATCTACATGATATCATCAGGATATTCTATTATGTCATCTTCTTTTTTAGGAACTCTCATTTCCTGAGTTTGATCCATTTCACATTCAAATCTATGAATTTCACATTCCTTATTAGGAACTTCACCCATCATTTTCATGTTATTAATTTCTTCATTTTCAGATGCCAAATCATCTTTCTTGCTTTCTATTTCAGATTTTCTTCTCCATACCTTTTCATAAGATATTTTGTTTGTTGGATATTTCTTTTCTAAGTTTTCCCTTTGACATTTTTCATTTCTTCTTTGCTTCCAACCTTCATTAGATTTACTTCCTGACTTCTATGAATTATTTCTCATGGATTGACATCTTGATTTTCTGTAGTTTTGGGATTTGTGACCAAACAAATCACATTTTTAACATCTCATTGTATGAAAAAACTTTGTTCTGTGGCCAACATAATTGCATCTCCAACATCTCATTAAGTTATTGGACCTTCCTGAATAATTTTTTTTAGGACTCTTTCATTCTAATGCTTTGTGACCAAAGTTATTACAAGAAAAGAAATAACCATTGAAGGTGTTTCCATACTTGAGTCTATTGTGACATGAAAAGTCTATATTTTGATATGTTTCTTATTTTTTACTTTTATAACTTCCTTCCTTGAAAAAATTCATGGTTTGTTTTAGTTTTGTGACTATACCTTTTTCTTTTCAGGAGTATGATCCTTTATCATGTTTTTGAATGGTGCTCCATTTTCCACCTTCTTCTTTCTTATTGTATGCAAGACCGGTTTTGTCATCAGTTCGTCTTTTCCTGATCCATATCATATCTAGGATAGTCGAGTTGTTCTAGAATTTGATAGTTTCTTTTGTCTTTTCATTCTTGTTTTTGAGGTTGATAACTTGCATTTCCAACATGTGACATGTTTCTTCTTGTTTGTTACAAAAATATTCCTCTGTGGATAGGTGAAATTTCCATTGGATTACTGAACCCTAAACCAAGACAAAAAAACACAAGTGGACACTAAAATCCCTTTGAATTTAGTTTAACTAATCATAAAGAGAGAGAGGGAGAAAATGTGTGATGCACCTAGTTTCGAAGTTTGTCCTTCCTGCTTCCAATCCAAGGTTGATCTCCAAACTCCTTAGCACAACTTGATACTTACAATGCAATATAAAACAAAGAGAAACAAATAACTCCTAATCTAAAATATTAGATCAAACAAATTCATATACAAATATTGAAGGAACAATAGACAAGAACATGCAAGAATACACAAGATTGAAGGAAATAGGCCAAGTATACTAAAATGAGAACCCAAAGAGAATGCATACAAACATGGATGATGATTAAACATTCCTCCAAGATCCCCTCGTCCAACCCTTCCATGATGCTACCAATATCATAAGTTTGATATCCAAAATATTCCTCCCTCTCCTTCTCCATGTAAATATCTCATTATCTAATATTTGGAGGCTTAACCACCATGGAGAATATCACTCACTAGACCCACTAAAATGGGATTTCCAAGATTTATAGGGAGAAAGTATCTCTAAAGGTTTTAGGGAGGAAATATCTCTCAAGGATTTTTAGGAGGAAATATCTCTCAAGATCCACCAAATTAGGATTTGGGTTTGAGAAAATATCTCAACCATCCATGAGATTCTCAACCTCTCCTTGAGATTAGGAAACTAAATGTGAGGTGGATTCTCACACTAAATTAATTTCCTTTTTATGAATATTAATAAATAATACACGTGGACATAGTATTTTGACCTTCATATAATATATTTCTTCTCCACATTGACTAGGGATTGTGACAAATGTTCTTTCATGGTGTCAGTGTATGTGACACTTTTATGACACTTGCGACACTTAGCATGATGTACTTAAGTGTGGCATTTTGGTGTGTAAAATATTTCCCTCTAAAGTGTGAGGTCAAAAGAGAAACAGATGGCTGAAACACTTTACAATTCTTCAATGCAAGGTCTTGGAGTTGGAGAACCTGGAAGAAGCTACAAACAACCATCAAACAATATTAATATGTGTTCCATTTTCGAGGAAGACATACCTATTATTAGAATATGAGATGACTCAAAGCACGATCATTGACCAATACATTGCAGATCCATGAAAAATATTGACTAAGGATATGGCCATCAAAGATATAATGTGGATCCATATCTCCATGACATGAACTGGTCATAGCCATGAAAAATACACAATGGAGCTACTAGATGATAAAATGTAGCCATGGAACAATACAATGTGGATTTATGTGACTATATATATATCAACATGCTCAAATGATATCCTTCACAGCCTGGGAAAAGAAGATAAAAGAGTGAACACTCAACCCAGGGTCTTTTTCCCAATCCCGATGTGGTACGAATCTAGCCATGTGAATAGATGATTTGATATCAAACATGGTAGAAACCACTTGATTAATGATCATTGAGGTAAACCGTTAACAAGTGTGAGTGAAATCACCAACGATGTCAATGAATCCCATGGTACCCTAGTACATTCCAACAAATGTGAATAAATGAGATGAAGTCGAACATTCGTGGAATTATCCGATTAGAGGTCAATGATGTAAATCTATTGTCGGAAGCGAGAGGGCCTACCATTGAGGCAAGAAGGTCCCAAGGTACTAACTAGTTTCTAAGTGTAATTCCTGGATGATATGTTTAGGTGGATAGGAAAAGACTCGACGAAGGAGGGCCTTGATGTATCCCCCATCACTGAAACGAAACTGACACAGGAAAGTGATTTGAGATGGTGAATTGAATGAGCATGGACTGACACGGGAAATGGAAACTGGAAATACTATAGATGGATGGTTTGAAGTGAAACTTCCCTTGAACATGATGATGCATGAAAACCGCATTGGAAGTATTGACTCAACGAGTATCAAGAATGTAATGTGAGGACAATAAGAGAACTCTTCGACTGGATGAAAAAGTATGGTGACACATGGAATTGGTATGACTCAGAGACAAGTGGATTACCCAACTGTAAGATGAGATGCAAACATGTTCCATGTTCAAGGGAGATAATGGTTGCCATAAAGGATTCCCAAAATATTGACCCACTTCCTTCAATTTTTCCCCCACCCAGATAAATGATTACCTCTTTTTCATTTAACAAGCTCGAGGAGGGTAACACATGCTCAATATAGCTCACCTTCGGTAAGTTCCTCTTCCTTTATTTAATGAGATGGAATAAGTAATGATTTGTTCCCATATGGATCCTTCAATGTGTATTTTAGTGAGTCGAGAGAAAGAAAACTCAGTGGTTTTTCATGTTTAGAGAGTCTGAAAAGAACTTAAAGGAGACTCCATGGATGATTTTTTCATCTGTTAAGTATCCTAAGCCTCAAATAAATGTAACACAATATAGGGGAGAAATATTATAATCATGCTTGATTAGAGTGTTCCTTTTCCGTAATTAGTCTCACGAGGCCGAAAAAGAGATAAACTATCACTCAAAAGATGCCCTTTCAAACCTTTTAATGAGTGTGAAAGGAATCAAGATCACTCGAAAATGTTTTCATGTTTAGAGAGTCTGAAAAGAGCTTAAATGAGAGTCCAGGGGGTTCCTTGTTTTCATAACCTTTACGAGTCCAAAAAAGTGATAAAAGTATACTCGGTCACATTATCACGTATTTACAAGCACGAGAAAGAACAAAGACTAAGCTCAGTAACTTATTCTCATGTATTTATGAGCACAAGAAAGAACAAAGAATAAACTTGTTCTAAAAAAAGAATACTACGTTACGATGGGAATGAACTTCGAATGAGGATCACTCCTAGAAGTGTGTCTGCCTAGAGGTATTTTTCCCCCATCTTCTTTGGTGGAAGTTGGTGATTTTTCTCTAGCATAATGTCCAGAGGTTGGAGACCTCCCCCCAAGCATCGTTTCCTATGACGACTCTTCTTCTTTCCACTTTTAGGTTTTTGGTTACTAATGGAAACATGCTCACTAGGTGGAGGAAAAGAAGGTTCAAGTACTTGATACAGAGTGAGAATTGATCATAAAGGAGGGGGGTATGTTTCATTTTTTAACGAGCTTGATAGAGACAATGAACTATGCTCATTGATACCAGGTACTACCAAAGGATGAGACGAATCGAAGGATTGTCGTACTTGATTCAAAATCATGTTTAAAGTGGAAACCTGTGTAGTGGGAGGATTAGGCAGAGGAAAAACCCCGATGAGTGAGAAATCCATGAGAAGACCTACATATACACTCTTAAAATGATTCTGTCCTAGAAAAGGGACATTATTTTCTCTGACATTGTTGAGATTTGGAGTTGTATACTCAAATTGGTCAACACTGATAATCTTTCCTTGATGGGGAAATCATAAGATACGAAACATTGAAGACGTGATGACAGTAATTTCATAGATCCAAATACAACCAAGTAACAAATTATAATCTAGGGGCGCATCAACTACTTCGATATCAATTGAAATAGTCTTACCCTTCAAAGTGAAAACAAAATACTGCAAGAGTCTGTGAGGTTGAAAACCATGTCCATCAAATTCTTTTAGGGTGGTAGGGGATGGTGTAAGGGTAGGAGAACCAAGGAATCTCCAACAAGGAAAATATATTATGAAGGTGGAGGCTCCCTCATCCAAAATAGTACGATGGATGTTATTCCCACCAACCAAAACTTGAATTTGGAATGCTAATTGGTGGGAGACTTTCTCCTTAAAATAATCCAGGTTAAACGTAATTAGGTTGGACTCCTCAGGATCCATGGCTCCAATGGCTGAAAAAAGGGTTCTACGTTGATTTGGACAGTGTTGTATAACTTCGAGGGTTGACATAGCACAAGGCGCTTATGTCAAATATTCAACAATGTTGCAGTTTTGGGTAGCGTGGGAATTTGGATTAAAATTCTCTTTTCGAGTTACACTCTTGGGGGGGTGCAATGCTGCATCCAAAATTGGCTTCTCAATCTTAAGAGGATTGGACGATGGAGGAGGATTATTGTTAGAAGGTTGGTTGAAAACCTTCCCTTTAGTCTTATCACCTGGACGAGTGTGATAGGTATTTGCACGAGTTGTGACATTAACCCTCTTAAACATGTAAAACTTAGGGGCACTTGTGGAAGCACCCCCATGATTGGAGTGACCCGGGTTGCCTCCTTGCAGAGGGACAAGGTTTTGTGCAACCAAATGTTTCTGTTGAACCAATTGGGAGGTACCCTTCAGATATTTGGAGACAACATAATGATGAGGGAAATATTTCATGTAGTGGAATTCCTCACAAATCATTCAAGGATATTTAGGTTTCCTTGTTAGTTGAGTATCAATAGAATTAGGATTATCCTACTTGTTAGAAGGTTTCTTGGATTTTCCCTTGTTTTTATTCTTACCTCCTGGTTGTTGAGATGAACTGGATTGGACCACATTCATCTTAGAGGTTTGAGCAGGAGCAGAAGTAGTTGTGGTGTTTGGAACAAAATTAGATTCCAGAGCAGGTCTTGACGGATCGTTCGACAGACGAAGAACAATAGGGATCAGATCGTAAGGTGTGTTAGACTAGGATTAAACCAATTCTGAATAATTCAAATGACTGATAGCCTGCTCCTTAGTAACTATATTTCCCATAGAAACATCGCGAGCGGTGGGAGGTAAGTTCGACTTTGTAAACCATTCTGCGAGGAGTTGGTCCAAAATTGGACCTTTAATAAACTGTCTCCATTGTCTCCACTCATGCATATGGTCAGATATGTGGGTGGAAGAGGATTTTCGAAGAGAGTTCAAAATTTATGTACCAGTCTCGTACCATATAGGTGTTATAGCAAGATTTGCCTCACCATTGCTATCTTGCATAGAGGGCCTTTTTCCATTTCCCTATGCAGACTTGTCATCCCTTTTTGATGAATCCAGAGATAAACATACATATTTTTCCACATATACATGCACTATCTACTATACAACATGCGTATACATAGGCTACTCCACTACAGCCCGCGTAAATTGAGATTTGTGCCAGAAAATACAAAAATGGAGTTAGGTTTCCATGTCACGACAGGAGATATTTGATCCTTGGCCTTCCATATACTAGAAACGTTTTGACTCGGCCCTTCAATTTCATTTTGAAGGCTATAAGAGAAAAATTATGAGCTATGGAAAAGAGGAGAAATCATTCAAGTTTTAGAGCAAAGTTACTCTCGAGAAATTACTTCATATTGAGTCTGCATCCCTTTGTGCTTCAAGTATAAACACAGTGTTCAACCCCCAATCTCTTTCCCTATTGATTGAGAGAACCTCATTGTATCTTTTCTATGAGCTTGCCTTTGGTGGAGGATTGAAGTGGTGGAGGCCTAGTTGTAAGAAACTTAGTTTCTTGGTTTCGAACCGTGCCGACACGGAAGTGTGTAATGTTGTCACTTCTGCTGATCATTCATTAATATAAATACTCCTTTCTCGTCCTATTGGTATCGTGAAAATATATGATTATTATCCATGGGGATATTTGTAATGTTTATTAATGGATTATTCTATCTGATGTGCTAACCCCTTTTGTATTATCACTATATACTTTCTCTACTTGTTTGTTGAGAACTTGTTGCAAGTACAAAGCTTTGGGTGAAAGTGCTCAGCGGTGGAACATTATAGAACGTTGGATCGAGGTAGGCCTCTTTATTATCTTGCACATTAGTTTATATAGCATATGTTGGAATTGAGTTTATTTCTGCAGTCATAATTGTCTATTTTGGTTTACCTTGTCCATAGAGATTTTTTACCTTGTAACAATAGGAAACTGAAAATGCGTGAGTAAATCCATAGAAATATAGTTATATTTGACAAAAGAGTTACATGGCAGTTCAATGTACCATTTCTTTTCCACATCTGTAAGTGTTCTCTAAAAAATTATAAGATGCATGGAATCATCCATCAAAGAGTTGGAATAACACCATAAGTGGAAATTCATAAAATTATTGTTAGGATCCTCTCAAGGTTTTCCGTCAAATTTTAGAATGTCGAATAGTAATTTGGTATGTATGGTGGGCCAAAATGGAGCATGAAGGATGGGATCGTTTGTTAAACGTGACAACTTTGGAAAATCTAACGTAGCCAAGAACAAGAGCTATCGGTTAGGTTGTTGATACTTGTAATAACCATATTACGTAGGATCACCAGTAGGACCATATCCAGGTTGTGGCGAGATGACCAAACTAGATGGTCCTCCCATATACGGTGGTTTTCCTAGTCATCCACCTATGTAAGGTGGTTTTACAGCTTATCCACTCATGTACTATGATTGAACAAATGGACCTTCTATGTAATGTGGTTGACCTATTGGTCCCCCTATGTATGGAGGTGGAAGGTATTGTTGCGCTTGAATCATGGGGTTTACAGATTGATAGGGCATAGTTCCTTGTGGAGGAATGCCAACCGGATTAGGTTGAGTCCACAAAGGATTCACAACTCCTAGATATGGATGTCTAGGATACACACCAATGGTAGTAGGGATAGAAGGAATTGCAGGAGTGGTTTACCCCCATGCTTTTTGATGGTGCAACCATGTAGGTTTCTCCCCAATAAAAAGTTTCCATGCAGCTAAAGGTTTCCCCCCCACTGAAGTTTGGCCTCCCATTCAATATTGACCTCCAATGTAGGGAGTACTAATTTGTGATGTGTGAGATGGAGGTTGATTATATGTTCTAACCATGGTTGTGTGAATGACTTGACTTTTGGCCATTCAACCGATGGGACGACCAACTAAAGCACTTGCCATGTCCATGTGTGGAACAAATGAAGCAAGAATATTACCTGACTCATGTATGTGTAAGTGGTTGATTCAGGGTTACCTAGAAGGAATCAATGTATCTTGTGGATGGTGGATCAAAGAGTGGTTGGTCAAGTGGATCAAGAAATGGAGGATTCAAAAAATATGTCAAGATCTATATGAAGGTTGGGACTGGTTCTTCAATGTGATAGCCACTTCCAAGAGAAACGATCCCAGTTTCAGAAGTGTGATCTGCGATCACTGCTTTGTAATAAATATTATGTTGTGTTTCTTGAGTACCAGGTTCCATGCCTTGTATACTGTGAAAATTCTGATTCTAAGGCCAACTATGAAAAACAAAGAAACAGACTCCTATGAAAACTAAAAGAAATCAACCAAGCAACAACAGATTTAAGGATCTTCTTAAGACAGGATATCAATCCACCAATGAATAAGTGAGAAACAGATACCTCGACCTCCACATAAAACCCTTCTAAGTGAAAGAAACCCTCTCTTTCACGGGATCACCCTCCAAGGGTATTGAGAGTGTGATACAACGTATTCCCCAAGTACCATGTGAATCCCCCCACAATCACCTCTGTAGGTACCTAGGAAAGGACACTAGGTTTACCAACTCTCAGTCAGCCTTTGGGGGGGGGTACAATCGACAGTTTGGACCGAACGTATAGAGAGGATGTCAAATTTCAAATCTCTTCAATAGAACTGAAGACAAGGGGACTGATAGGACTCTAGAGGACCCTAAATGGATTCAGAGATCACGAAGCACCAAGACCAAATGAAGCCGGTGGTTTCTCAAGAACAACCCCCAATATACAATCTTTTCACTACGATTGGTTAAGATTTGGAAGTGTAATCTCCGTTTCTCTCCCACACATCACCTCACGTTTATGCCTTGTGTGAGAGGGGATTCCCATCTATGCTTATGTAGAAGTTTTATTTACACGCTCTTTAGTGTTCTAAAGTCTCTTTAGTATTCTTGGACGATTTACTCACTTCACCTAGTCCAAAGACCCTAATCCTAAGTTATTGTTGGTGTGCTAAAAAAAAAGATTCAAATTGATTTTATTAGCGCGTGGTTGATTTTAATTGATTTTAACTCAAAGGGTTCAAAGATATGAAACTGATGATGTGTAAGAGACCCGACTCTAATAGAATGCAAAATAATGATATGCAGTTCTTTCTTTCGATGAATTCTATGTATGAGAAGGAGAAGATTTATATTCTTCTTAACACAATCAAGCACTCAAAAAAATGCAACTTTCAATTTATGGGATCAATATGGTGCCAAAATACCAAGAAAATGTTTTCGAAAACCGAAATGCACATGAAAAACTAGATCTTTTTCCAAACATAAACTAAATCAAAATTCCCAATGAATTCACAATTTATTCGTTTGATTAACTTTGCAAGGAGATATGCAAACATTTTTCTTCTTAACTTTCAGATGAGAGAGATCTAAGTTTGATACAAATAACTATGAGGAAAAAATAAATCAAACAAGGCACACTCAAAGGGATGAGAACTAAAAGAAAACAAGTAGGATATAACTTGTTCAATCAAGAACTCAATGAGGCAAAAGAAAAAGAAGACAAACACTCATGAAAATCCTCAGACGATGAGAAACAAGAAACAATAGTCAAGCTTGGTTGTCATAAGAGTCCTAATCATCCAGAAAAGTGAGATGTTTCAAATGAAGACAAGAAGGCTCAATAAAAAGCAAGATTTGCAAACCTTAGTTGATGAACAATCTTAATCAGTCAAGCAATCTGAAAGCTTTATGAGACGAAGATCAGATAAACTCAAAAGGAAAAAATAACCAAGGGATCATGTTAACCCAAGGGGATCACAACTAAGAGAAAATTTGAAAAATGAAATGGTAAACAAAAATGAAATATAAATGCCCAACTCTTATCAAAACAAAGTCAAGAGTATTCAAAGGTCTTTGAGCAAAAAGATACTCAGGATTAAATGAGAAAAATTGAACATAAATGGGCAGAAAAACCCATAAAATGAGATCAACGCTCATGTTTCCAAAGGGAAAGAGTGCTAAAATTCTTTGTCATACGCTATAGTGGAGCATTGATAATAGATTAATGCTCTGGGATACATATAAAAGGAGCACTACCCTTCCCAAAAACTTAGAAATAAGGCTTAAAACTCTGAAATTTTTTCACAAAACTTTGTGAAATTTTCAATGAAGAAGAGAGAAAGGGAAGTAGATCATAAAAAAACAACAAATATGATCTAAAGGTGGGAAAACGTTCAGATGATCCAAGGAAAGACAAGTCAATGTCCTTCCCGAGTGGAGTCGCCAATTTCTGTTATGAAAATATTCCCCTGTGGATAGGTGAACTTTCCTTTGGATTACTGACCCCTAAACCAAGACAGAAAAACACAAATGTACACTAACATCCCTTTGAATTTAGTTTAACTAATAGGAAAGAGAGAGAGGGAGAAAATGTGTGATCCACCTATTTTTGAAGTTTTTCCTCGCTTCTTCCAATCCGATCTTGATCTCAAAACTCCTTAGCACAACTTGATACACGAAATGTAATAGTAAACAAAAAGAAACAAAGAACTCCTACTCTACAAGATTAGATCAAACAAATTCATCTACAAAGATTGAAGGAACAATAGACAAGCACATGCAGGAATACACAAGCTTGAAGGAAATAGGCCAAGTATATTAAAATGAGAATCGAAAGAGAATACTTACAAACATGGATGATGATGTAACATTCCTCCAAGCTCCCCTCATACATCCCTTGCATGATTCTACCAAGATCATAAGTTTTATATCCAAAAGATTCCTCCTTCCTCTCCTTCTCCATGGGAAACCCTCATTATATAGGATTTGGAGGCTTAACCACCATGGAGAAGGTCACTCATTAGATCTAGTAAAATGGGATCTCCAAGCTTTTTAGGTAGAAAATATCTCTCAAGGATTTTAAGGACAAAATATCTCTTAAGATCCACCAAATTAGGATTTTGGTTTGAGAAAATATCTCAATCATCTATGAGATTCTCAACCTTGTTACTTGAGATTAGTGTTATCAGACTAATCGATAAGTGTGGACACAAACTAATATCCCTAAGTTCCACAAGAAGATAGAATAAAACAAGACATAATACAAACTTCATCTTAGACTTCATTGTAATATAAACTAGTTTAGAGAGATACAAGTGACATACTTTTAAATGACACTTGATCCTCGCCAGTGTCTTCCTTGTATCTCCTTGTTACACATCAAAATTACTCATTTCAATGATGACCTATTGTCATCATTACAAGTGTCGCAAGTGTTTCATTTTAGCCACAAGTGTCGCAGACATCATATAGTCATCTTGCCTATTTCGTGTCTCAAATGACATCACAAATAACACTTGAAGACACCCTCAGAGACTGGTTAAATAAGGAAAAATCATTTGACAAAGAGTACAAAGCCTTTGTCTTGAGAAAAACCACTTAAAAATGAATTTTGAAGGGCAACTCTCCACTACCCACTAGCAGGGAGTGCTAGCACTCCTTGTCCTCCTTTGGGGGAATGTTGTAGTGCTTTGTGCACCATTCTGGGGGAGCATTGTGTTGTTGAGAAAATCAGGGGAAGATCCCCCTTATATCTAAAATCCATTGGTTTTGAATCTGAGGTCAAGGCTAGATATTAGGGAGGATCCACAATTGATGGATAAATATCCTCAACCTATTCCAATAATATCTAAGGTGGTTGGGCCTTTGGAAGCCTATATAAGGAGGCCTTGTCATGGTGAAAGGAGATGGAGAAGTTTAGAGATACCAAAATTATGATATCATAAGGAATGGGGGGACATTAAAGGAATCAAAATTATGATCTCACAAGGGAGATAATCAGTGAAGCATAGTCATTTTGTTTGTGGATCATTTGAACAAGGGGTTGGACAAGGAGAGATGGAAGAGGCTGTTGTAGCTTCATCAAAGGTCTGTAAGTATCTCTATTGAGTTCTCATTAATACATGTGCTTGGCCTGTTTCCTTCAAGATTGTGTATACCTACATGAAATTATCTTTAATGGATAGATTTAGTTTCAAACTAATCATGGTATAATAGAAAGCATGTTTTTTCTTTGATTGGATTGCAGGACTTGTTGAAGAGCTTGGGGATCAGAGCTCAACTTGGACTAGGCAGGGACAAACATCGTTAAAAAGGTTCATATATTCTTCCTTTTCTCTATAGATTACTTAGCTAGGTTTAAAGGGATGTCAATGATTAATGTTATCACCTTTCTATCTTGGTCTTAGGAGTCTAAGGTCTAGGAGGAGATTCACCTATTCGCAGTGGGATTTTCCTGTAACAGAAATTGGTGACACCATTAGGGACCAAAGTTTTCAGTTTTGGTTTCCTTCCTTGGTTTTGTTTTATCCTTTGCTGACTTTTAGATATTATTCATGCTGTGTTTCTTATTCTTACATGTGTTGTTGGCTCTTGGATTCATCCCATACACACTGAATTTCATAATAATCTTGAGTTTTTTGAGTTCTAGGAAAGTTTTTTGATTTTCTCAGAGGATAAAACTCCCCTACCTCTACATCCAGAGTGCTAGCACTCCCTTACAGGCTCCCATAGAGTGCTGCAATGATCCGATTCCCTTAACACCAGAGCACTGGCCTTTTTCTGCTTAAAAACCTTTTGGGAATCCATCTCTGAGTGTAGTTTTTGCTGATTCATTTGCTTAGAGTTATCACTATCTCAGTGTGTCTTTGTTTTAGACTTCAACCATTTGATTTATAAGAATTGATGATGTTTTGTTTGGATGGTTGAAATTTGTATTCCTTACTTTGAGTCACTCTTCTTCTTTGAGATTTGGAGTCGATCTACTATTTTTTTCATTTATCTGATTTAATGAAAGATGTTTTAAGGAAATTCAGAGATCTATGCACCGTTCCATTTGATATTTGAGGTAATTTTTTCCAAGAAATTCCTCTTTTATTTACTTGGATTGTCCCTTCCATTTTCCCACCTTTCAGATTAATTTTACTGTTTGTTCATCATCCATTAGCCTTCTCCTACCTTCACTAGCAATTTCACCATTGTTTATGCATTATGGGTAATGTTTTTGCATTTTTTGGCTCTTTTTCTGAGATTCTGGGAGGACTAGCGGCCTCCCCTAGGCCATACTAGAGCGATGATCTCTGGATAGTGCTCCCATACAATGTTTTAGGGAGCATTGAAATGCTCTGTACCCTTGAGACAGGGAGTGATGGTCTCTTATTTGGGAGTTTCTGCTTTCTTCTGCTCAGTCTTTTGCATCCTGTTTTGCAGAGGTCTTTACCCAGAGTCCGTGGTTGGTTTGTGAATTTGTTTGGATTGGTTTTTTATGCTTATCACTCCCTATTTTCTTTATTTGAGATTGAAACCTTTTTCAGAAATGTGAAATTAACTTTTCTAGCTGCTTGTTTTGTCGGGACAATTTTGAGTGATTTCTCTTTCTCCCTGTCTTTTCTTGGATTCTTCTCTGCATTTTCTTGTACTCCTTGAATGCTTGTCAGCTGATGAATCTTTGATTAAGTTCTTGTTAGAACAAGTTTTTACTTATTTTCTTTTAGTTCTCATTGCTTTGAGTGCATTCTTTGTTTGTATCCTTTTTGCTTCGTGTCTTTTGCATCTGCATAGGACTCTTTTTCCTGATTGAAAGTAGTAGATCATCAAAGGATTTGTATTTACTTTCTTTATCCATTAGAATAAAAAACAGAATATAGATGAATTTTTTCTTTTGGGTAGTGAAACTAGTTTTCGTTTGAAGTAGCGAAATTGCATGGTTTTTGGCATTGGGGGGCCAAGAATCGTGTATTGGTGTACAGTCTCTTTGACTAATTTCTTGAAGATCTTGACATTGATGAGTTTAATAAAATTTTTGGTACATTATGAATTTGTGAATGATAAAAGTTTTCTCCTTCTCGTAATATAACTTTCATTGAAGTGAAATATTTACATTCTCATTTCTTTGCATTGTTTAGAGTCAGTCAAAACATCATTTAGTCCACTCCATTTTCCTCTTGAGTAAACAACAACCTTAAAATCAAGCACCAAACTAAAATTTATCATAAATTTTTACATTTTCTGTTATCAAACCTACATTATCTTAAGGGGATTTGGAATAGGTTGAAAAGATAACTTTCCAAAGCTTTCAAACAAACTTAGCATCTTGCGATAGGGAGAGAAAATCCATTTTTTCATATAGGCTTACTGGGATCCCCCTCTCACACGGGGTTTATGCACGAGGTCGCATTCGAGAGAGTTACAAAGATTATCCCTCAATGGTTTAACCGTTCATAGTAGTTAGATTGTATATTGGGGGTTCTTCTTGAGGTTCAACTGTCTTCATTTGGTCTTGGTGCTTCGTGAACTCGGAATCCATTCGGGGTCCTCTGGAGTTCTACCGGTCTAGTTGTACTTAGTTCTCTTGAAGGATTTCAGACTTGTTATCCTGCCCATACGTTCAGAATGGACTTTCGAATGTACCCTCTGAGGGGATGACTACGAGTTGGTGACCTTAATAGCTATAATATTGAGGGTCTTACACAAGGTGACAGTGAAGGGAAGTCTCACTGTACCTGGAACATATGTTGGTCAAACTCACTCGGGTTCCTTGGAGGGTAAATCCATAATTACTATGTGGAATCTAGCACCAAGATGTAAGGCTGTTAAGCAGGTCTCCAATGTGACTGATCCACCCACTCTATCCCTGCCCCTTCTTATATTAATCTTGTGACATTGGATTTCATCACCAACTAGTGGTTTCATTGTAGGAAGTTTTGTTTGATTGTTTTCTTTTTAGATTCATAGCATGTGTTGTTTTTTTTACTTAGTGGACCTTAGTTCAAGTCAGTGTTAATGGCATCAACTCCTGGGAGTACCAATGCAGGAACCCCTTGTCCCAGGGAACCTTTCACCTTTCCTTCTTTTGGAAACATTGGTCCTCCATACATTTCCACACCGAGTCTTTCGGGACTCACCATTGGATTACCGGTTTGGTTCTTCCCCACTCTGGTGATCTTGAATCTTCCGAGTGCTTCAACTGCACCTAATTATTTAAATGTAAGTACACCACCCACACATCAAAATCATGTTGACTTTTCATCTTCTCTACCCATTAATTCTCCTTCCCTTTATCCTTCTTCGCCTAGTGAAAGATCTAAAGAAAGTAGCCAGGTTGATAAGAAGAAGAAGAAATGAAAAGAGAAGAAGAAGAATAACCTGAAAAGTACCAAGCCTCCAACCATAACGGGTGTTGGAACCAAGAAACCAACTACTATTAATCATACTGAGAGTGTTGATGAGGTCGACAAGATGAAAACGAAGAATGTGAAACCCAAATTCCCTTGTAGTCTTTGTAAGGGTGACCACTTTCTGAGGGATTTCCCTAGTATTCCCAAGGTCTTAAAAATGTTTTTCTCCACATCATCAGCCTCTGCTAGACATGCTGGTGACACCCCATCAACTAGTGACATTAATGTTGGTAAGAAGAAGACAACTATCAAATTTCCTTGTATGTTATGAAAAGGTGATCATTATTATCACCTTTGTCCTCATATGGACAAGGCTTATTCTCTTTTGGAAAAGATTCAACTTCCAACTGGTTATCATAATATTTCCCCCAACCCATCGTTAGTTGATGGAATGGTCAATATGGTTCCATCCTCGAACAGTCTTGTTGATCAGGTGGTCAATCTAGTTTCCTCCTCGATTGAACCATTAACCAAAGTAGTTGATCCAGTTCTGTCATCAATCAACCCCACTTTTCATCTGAAAAGTGAAACCCTAGTGATTGATCCAGTCCTGTCAATGGTCAATCCCACCCTTCATATGAAGAGTGACAATTTAGTCAATCCCACTCCTCCTCTAACGAGTTCCAAATTGGTTTATCTGGTCCCTTCATCTGTCAGTCCAATTCATCATGTCGTCAATCTAGTCACATCCTTAGTTGAACCAGTTCACAAAGTGGTTGATCTGATCCCATCTTCAGTTGATCCCGCTCTCCAGTTAGAGAGTGCAACCCAAGCGGTAGATCTGTTTCTAGCTATTGACCCCATTCTCCCCTTTGAGAATGAAACCCAAGTGGTCAATTTGATATCATTATCAGTCGATCCTACTCTCCCATTAGAGAGTAAACCTGATTCTTCCCACGTTTTTCTCATTGATACATAATCTACCGTGATGGGGGGAATTCCTCCCTCTCCCGCGAAACCCCCTCCAAGTAATGAGGCCATCCTTTTTTATTAGGGTGTGCTAACTGGACCTCGTCTTCCCTCTCACATTCCTTTCAAGATTACAATACAGGTTTGTGGTCAGGACATTCCTCATGCGTTGATAGATGAAGGTTCATCTGTTAGTATTTTGTCCTCTATTTCTTGGCAAGCTTTGGGTTATCCTCAACTTGTGTCAGTTACCCAAACTCTATTTGATTTTAACAGAAGAATCAGTCATCCTTTAGGAGTCCTTCCTTAGTTTCCTGTAACTTTGGGAGGGAAAACTATCTTTAATGATGTTTTGGTAGTCCAGGACCCCTTGGATTTCGATTTACTCCTTGGGAGAGATTATGTCTATGCCATGAAAGCTATTTTGACCACTTTTTTTTGTCTGATATATTTCCCTCACGATGGAAGAATGGTGACTATTAATCAACTTTTGTTTATTGACCCTGACTTGACCATCAACCCAATGACCTCCCTAAATGGTTCTTATATGCATTCGATATCACCCCTGCCATAGGTAGATTATGTGGTGTTGTCTCCCATGACTTCAACTTTTGATGAATTAGATCTAGTAGTTGACATGGTGATCTCTTCGGTAGGGCTATTGGAGCTTTATCTCCTTATCCCTATCACGAACCTCGACATGTGTTCCTTCCAGAGTGATTTTCTTCCATCTAGTGAAGATCTCTTAGAAGCCATGTTCGATTTTTGTTCCTTGACATTGTGTCCTTCCAGAGCATTGTCCTCTTGGAAGCCATGATTAAGATGAAAGCTACAAGCATAGTTTCTCTTCTCTATGGAAAGCTCGTGAAAAAATGAAACAAAGGTCATGAGCATAGTTTTCTTCCCTATAACAATCTCGTTAAAAAATGAAACAAAAAACTGGGGATTGAAGTTGAAGCCATGAGCATAGTTCTTTTCCTGTGTCAATCTCATTAAAAAATGAAATGGTCACCTCTCCCATTGAGTCAAGTATTTATCTAGATCTTGTAGATGTCGAGTCAATTCTTTCATTAGGTGTCGTATTTGAACCTTCATTTCATCCACCTGTATCCTTTTTCTCCATCTAGTACAGAAATTGTTGACAACCTCAAAGTTGGTGAATGAAATGAATCTTGGGGGGTCATGTCTCCAGCCTTTGATTACTATTCTAGAGTTAAGCCACTATATTTTCAAGCTGGGGACAGAGTACCAACCATCCATGGGTATCCCTACCTTTGGAAATTACGTTGGGAATTTACAAGCATACTTTAATTTTGTTTCAAGCTTGTGTAAAAATGAAACCAGTACCGATCTTAGTATTTGTTCTTTCTCATGCTTGAAAATACATGAGAATGTAACTGAGTATACTTTTATCACTTTTTCAAACTCGTAAAGATTATACGAAAAAGGAACCCCCTGGAGTCTCCTTTAATCTTTTTTCAGACTCTCTAAACATGAAAATATTGCCGAGTGATCTTGCTTCCTTTCCCACTCGTTAAAAGGTTTGAAAGGGAATATTTCGAGTGATAATTTATCTCTTTTTTATCCTCGTGAGTCTAACATTATGAAAAAGGACAACATTGGAGTCATCTTTAAGTTCTTTTATGACTCTCTAAAACATGAAAAATCACTGAGTTTACTTTCTCTTGACTCGTTAAAAAATATACATTGAAGGGCGTTAAAAAGTATACATTGAAGGGCCCATACAGGACCGAACCCTTACTTATTCCAGTTCGTTAAACATAGGAAGAGGGACTCACAGAATGTGAGTTATATCGAGCATGTTTAATCCTCCTCGATCTCGTTAAAATAAAAAGAGGTACTCATCTAGCTGGATGGGGGAAAAATTTGAAGGAAGAAAGCCAAGAAGTTTTTGAAAATATTACCAGTTACTCTTACGGTCGCCCTTGAATACAACACATTGCCTTTACATACATTTTAACCCGCTGAACCTCTACACTGAACCAATCCTCTGAGTTTTTTTACTCCTTTGGGTCACCCGAGGAAAGTCACAATATCCACTACATCATGTTTTGGTCCTTGTCTTGTTTCTACCGTTTGTGTCCTAGTGTTCAATGGAAGTATCCACTTTGAGAGTCAACCATCACAAATTTCTATTTTCATTACCCATGTCAGTTTTTGTGGGTGGGAAACCCCCCTATAGACTAGCATTAAGGGTTTTGTAATGCATGCAGAAATGACCTAAAGTCTCCTAATTTTTACCAACATCCCAATCATAAACCCCATTATTCATATGTAAATACAAAGATTAAAGGATCAATTCACTATACCTTGACTTCCACATTTGATGTAGATCCTTTCACTTTTGGTTTCTCCTTGACTACAAGTTTCCTCCCAAAGATGAGCTGCATTCACAAACATACAAACAAAGAAAACCAAGCATGCATTTGATCTATGAACTAAGGGGTTAGATATTCTATAAAAATATAATCAATATTAAACATTAAACAACTCCTATGACAGGACGGAAAAATTACTTCTTTTATTAATCTTACAAGAATACCTTACAATAGTGAGATCGACCACTGCTCCTTGAATTTGGTCTTAGGCTCCTCTTCAACTGTGCTCCAACTACTTTTGTATATGCTTCTCTTCATACACTAGTTGTAAATGGTTGGGACAAAGGGAATGCGAAATTGGGTAGAGTTTCTTCACAATTATTTTTCCTCCTCCCAAATAGGACCCCTACCCCTTATTTTATAGGCTAGAAAGGGCTAGGTATTTGGTCGAGTGACCGGAAATGGGTGGTCAAAAGGTTTAGTTAAATTACTCAAAACTATGTGTTCCATATACAACTTTCCATTTTTCATGCTTTTTAGGTATACGCGGGCTATAGTGGGTCAACAAGCGTACACATGCGTGTAGTAGTGGAGCAGGGTGTGCATATGCCCTTACAAAGGGTGTTTTTTAAGAAGTTGTTCAATAGTGGCTTGGAAAAGTAGGAAAATGAGATGACCTGATTCTAGGTAAGCATGTCTGGTGCAATTTAGGGTTATAACAGATGCCCCCTAATGTGTGAGGTCAGAAGAGCATATGATGGCCAAAATACATTATCAATATTCACTAACATACCAAACAGGTGAGCCCAGGGACCAGAATTCGGGAGGTGCCATCTGAAAAATAACAATTGTCTCACCGAGGTGGGCATACCCATGCTTGGGATGAAATAAAATCATGGTTGCCAACCAAATACACTACAAATCCATGTCATATAACTATATAAAGTGTAGCCGCGAGAAATACACAGTGGATCTACATTTCGAGATAAAAAAATGATATGCATGCATAGTATCCATCTTCCAGAAGCTGATAAGGCCTGATGGCTGGAGATGAGGTCTTCAGAGCTCGAGAAACAACTTCAAAATCTTCGTAGCTCAGGTAAGAGTGTAATATGTGTGTACGATTGCACTACCCAGAGGTCTTCGACGACTCGTCAGGAATGAGCTAGAGGATCTTGATGATATGGTTGAGGGCTTCATTGATTTAAAACAAAGACTTGATTGGGCTTTCAGGAAGGCCAAGCATGAGGGAAAGAGACAATCTACAGAGGGGACCGAATCAAGCTTGGTAATAACTTCCCTTGGACAATAGCAAGACAAAATATGAGACTCAGACAACATGATATTTTGACATAAGTTCACGATGCAGGAGGCACTGCAAACTCTCCATATGTTTGGAAGAATAACCAAATGGAGGAGGACACAACTCTATGTAGCAAGAACATCTTCCTAAGGTTATGTTAAATCCTAGGGCTTGAAGAACAAACGAAAGGATGTACTTTGTCCAAGGGCGACTCATCATGCTACCAATAAAAATAAAATACTTTTCCCTTCTTATTTTGGGGTATATTTAATTTTTTTTGTCTTTTTCAATAATTTTGGAAATCGTGAAAAAGAATAAAAGAATGTTATGTTACAAAGGATGATCGAGTGTCGTAGACACACTAGTTGCAAGCACACAGATCACATGGATGCTCAGGGAAAAGGGACACATGCAAGAAAATGACACTTGGGAAAAATCCTCCATGGGACAAAGGTGTCAAGACGCAGAGGCAAAGTGCTACAGGGCTTGCATATATAAGGCATGCTTCAGATGGTTCAGTTGAGAGCAACATGGAGCTGACATTAGGTAAGTATGCAAACGTGATTAATAAGACACAAAATGGTAACGTCCTTTGATGTAATTTTAACGAGCCCAGAGAAGGTAAGCTCGACAGTTTTTCATATTTAGAGAGTCTGCAAAAACGTAAAAGGAGACTCCACTGGGGTACCTTTTTTGAAGATAGTCTACTTGGTTCGGAAAAAGGCATAAACTAGCACCAACTAGACATCTATTCAAAACCATTTTAATGAGTGTGATAAAGAAAAGATCACTCGACAATTTTTTCATGTTTAAGGAGTCTAAAAAAAGATTAACTATGGACTCCATCAGGAATGTTCTTCTGGACCATATTAATGAGTGTGAAAGAACAAGGTCACTCGATGATCTTTTCAATTTTAGGGAGTCTGAAAAGAGCTTAACTATGGACTCCGTGGGGGTTCCTTTTTCGTAAATTTAGTCCCTCAGGCTCAAAAAAGGGTTAAAATCATACTCGAGAATACTCTTCTAGGAAACCGAGGATCCTAGAGTATACATTTGTTTGTACAGTTGACCATCCAAACCAGAAAAGGGGTAAACTACCATCGAACATATGTGCCTTCAAATTTCATTTTAGCGAGCGTGAAGGTCAACAAGGTCTTTCGACAATCTTTTCATTTTTAGAGGGTCTGAAAAGGGCTTAAAAGAAGACCCGTTATGTTTTGGGAGTCCCAAGGGTGAGGTCAAGAGTGATAATAAATCATGTGAATGAGGCTCAAAATCATATTCAGGAAAAAATAATAAGGACTCCCGATCCTATACTCATTAGTGATGGCATGGAAACCAAAATGCAACCAGGATCTACCTAGGGCATCCATGTTAAGGTAGGCTCTACCACTAAATTACGACACTTTTAAAGCAACAATGAGGATTCTGTGTCACAACTTGGTGGGGTTGATCCTATGGCGTAGTGATAAAGACAACGAGATGTAGAAAGTGGAGGTGGAATCCTAACTTAAATGCAACAAGTTGGAAAAATGGATTTTTACCAAAGGACCTTTTAAAATTACCCAAATCTCCAAAAAATTTCCCAATACCCAAAGTAACACTTATCATAAAAATCCATATAAACTCTTGGACCATACTAAATGATTTTCAATTTAGAAAAAATGACAAAAGGGTCCAAAAAATGAAAAAAAGGGGCCAAAAAGTCTATAAATAGAAGCTGACAGCTCATTATCACCATTGTTAATTGAGAAATTGACTAAAAGCCAAAAATACCACTTTGTGAAAATGATTGATTCCGGGAGTTTCAGTGGACGAAACAAACTTCCGCTTGGACCAAGTAAGTACATACTAACCCCCCTTGCATCTCAACTCTTCATTTATGCATTTCTTTTTGTTTTTTGAGGGGGAACTAACCTTTTAAAAGTTTGGCCCTATGTATACGCGAAATGTCTTATGACAACCCGTGTGTGCATGCGTGTAGAGAAAAGACTGCATGCATGCACACATGACCATGTGCATTACAGCCCGCGTATACCCTCTAAGATAAGGAGAAATTAAAACATGCAATGGATAATTCCCCCTGGACTTGTCAATTGCAGGATGTATGTTCACTGGAGGGAGAGAGAGCATGAGGATATTGATATTTTGGTTGGTGAGGACCTTATTGCTACCACTGCAGTGGCACAATGTGGTTTTTTAAAGTTCTTCTAGTGTCCTTTCATGCAGGCACAACCTAGGTTGTTGAATGCCTTGGTTGATTATTGGCATCCTGATGCAGAGGCCTTCATCCTTGAGGGACAATCATTGACTCCAATGACTAAGGATCTTTAATTTCTGAATGGCCTCTCAAGGAGAGGGGAACCAGTCAATTTTCGCACTTTTCCCTCGGGGCCACACAATATAGCGGAGTTGATTGGACTCCATTGTGAAGCTGATACAGACAAGATGGGAACTCAGGTGCGAATAAACAAGATCTTAGACCTATCACTAAAAGTGATAGTTTTTCTTATTGGGTGGATTACTGGATCCACATATTTGCATCAAGCTTCCCGGGCGCACATGAATTGTGCAATTCCGTGCTTAAATGCACAAGTTTTTGACTGGAGTACGACTTTACTAGAATGTATGAAGAGGCATATTACAAAGTGCTGCATGCAGAGGCATAGGAAATTCAGGTTTTGGACTATTCTTTGTGCTTTCTTCTTCGAGAGAGTACCGAGTCTTAGCCCGAGGGAGACAGTACGAGGGCACATAGCCTCTTCTCTAGCAGTAAACAGATGGACAATGTTGTTACTGAGACAGGGGGGAGGGAGGACTATTGAGGCCTTTGACAACAAGTTTTTTGATTGGTGGTCTTGGCAGATTCTGGTGATAGAGGGCTATCCTTATGCTGGAATTGACTTTTCTAGGGACCCTCACATGGGTGTACCTCCTAGAGTGGTACAAGGAGAGTTAGGTATGATTTGTTTTTATTTGTTTTTATTTTTCTATTTTATTTCATTTTTATGTTTTTTATGTATATCATTTTGTTTTATATATCAGAGTATCTGACAGATAAGTATGTGTTATGTGCAGATGTGGGGCCAGTGCATCCAGTGGACCTTGCGAGGAACAAGCGACGTCCTCGACCAGAGGCAGGACCAACTGCATCTAGCAGACCAGTAGCAGTAGGGGGACATCCATCTGGAGAGGCTGGGAGAGTATTGAGACGGGTAGAGAAGAATTTTACCTCTCTCAGTCGTACAGTCCCTATGGCAGAGATCGAGGATCTATCGCCATCTATGCAGCCTCATGTAGTGGGGGCACCACAGATGTGGGTCCATCTTTTTCGATGTTTGGAAAATGTCATTGATCATTATAACAGGGCCAACATGCCCTCTCCTTAGTTAGGCTAGAATGCATACGTACCGAGGGCACTATTTGTATATTTTTGAGAACATAAGCCCCATGACTCTTTACTGGACGTATTTTTGAGGCGCTTGCGTGCACCGATGTACTCTGATATTTTTGATATTATATATGGATTTTTATGTCTTTTTTATGTCTTATGGATTACATCTACTTTTACAAATGTATTTACATGTGCGTGTGTATATTTTTCTCATATGTGTACAATATGCCAGTCTAATACATGATTAGCTAGAGCGTCCATAACTTGATACAATCTCCTAGGAACATGGATATACGTAATGTAATCAAAGCTTTGTTCTAAGATACATACCCTAAGGAACTGTCGATGTAGAGTAGGATCGTAAACACGGTAAAATCCATTTAAGTGAGACACAACCAACTGAGCGTCTAAATATACCCAGAGGTGAGAGATACCATGCGACAAAGCATCACGAAGCAACTCTAGAACTGCACCGTATTCAAAAACATTGTTTGTGGTGTCACCTAAATAGATACCTCCTGAAGATAGCAGCTGGCCTTGAGGTGTGAAAATCACCCAAGCCACAAAAGAAATCCTCCAAGTGTATCGGCTAGTGCCATCCACAAACCCAACGAACACCTTTGATTCACTTGACATCTACCACAGTGAAAAAGATGACATAAAAAATGACACGCCCACAAAAACAAAAAGACAAAAAACTAAAAAACACAAATGTACATGAACTATACATATGTTACAATAAGTTACCCAAGGTGACCCACCTATGAGTAATACTTCTTGAGGTAGAGCCCATTTCTAGGCTCTGCCAAAGCATTTACCTCAAAGTATACCAGATGATAAACACCCTTTTTAAGGACCTCTTTTATGATGAAAGGTCCAAACCACATGGGTTTGAGCTTGCTTGTCCCCAGGGGGTCCTTACTTGGTCATAGACTAGGACAAGGTCGCCTTCAGAGAAAATCCAAGGACAAATGAATCGATCATACTGACACTTGACATTTTGTTTGTGAGCCTCGTTGGCCAAGGCCGTGTCACGATGTTTCTCATTGAGCTCCTCGAGGTATAATAAACACTCTTCAACCGGTAAAGTGTCTGACAATAACTGTATTTCCAACTTTAGAGATGGGATATTGCACTCAATAGGCAAGACTTGTTCTAGCTCGTAAGTGAGTTGGAAAGTTGTGTTATCAGACTAATCAGTAGGTGCAGACACTAACTAATCTCCCTAGATCCACCTAGATCTAGAAAAAAACACACCAAAACATGACGCTTTCCTTAAGTTTTAAATATTGAATTTACTAACTAAAGAGGGATGGGTGACATACTGTTTAAATGTCACTTCCTCCCACCATCGCCATCCTAGCTCTGTTCCAACGCTCATACAATGATGATCCTGCAAAAGAACGCAACCAACCAAAGTGATAGCAATAGAATAAACTCAATATAAACCTATGTATGTTATCAGGAAATCATACAATAAAACACAACAAGATTTATAGGAAAGAATCATATTACTGTATCATATTAAATGTGAAAGAGAGATTACAACCATGGCCTTGATGTCGTAAGGTCCCTTCCAACTATCCTTCATTCCCCACACACTTCTTKCTCCAAGGATTCTGAGACTATGAATCTAATAGGTACTCACAATCTATCTTGACAAAGAAAATCTGAAAGCCACTCTAACCAAGCTAACAATCCCAAAAGCTCCAAAGCTAACCAAAGCTCAAAAACTCAAAAGCCAACCAAAGCTAACTTTCTCCATGAGAAATCCTCTCCATTTATAATTTGAAGAGGATAAGGTGAGGAGATTAGGATGATCCCACTAAATCATGAAAGCGAGTAAGATCCAAACAATGCGGATGCCACCTCACCATGGAAGTTTCTACTTCTAGAAGATTTGAGAAAACGCTCATTTTTCCCACGTGTAAGCATTCTCGCACCCTACCTATAGTGCAACCTGCGAACTTCTCACAAGATATCTATGGTGCAGCCTGTGAGAATCAGGAATTCTCACACCCTAGCCATAGCCCAGCCTACAAACTTCTCTTTTTATAGGGTTTTTCCAAAGGAAAATGCAACTTCTTTTCTCAGAAAAAGTTCTTCTCCCTTCCTTCTTCAGGAACTCAGACCACTGACCCCTCTGAAGACTACATATAGGTTTACATCATTAACGGTCATAGGGATGACAAAAATAATGTGTAACAGAGAGCCCCCCAAAGTATGAAGTTAGAACATAGTGATAGCTGAAATACTTTGTCGAGTGTGTGTAGGGAAAAAGGAACAGTCGATCGGAAACCTGCCAACAAACAAGGAAATACAGTACAATAATACATCATCATTGAGGTAGGAATTCCCATACTTAGAATACAAATGAATCAGATCATAAATGCCGACATGAAAAGATCCATGTCAAGTAAGATAGGTCATGGCCACCAAACATACATTGTGGATCCATGCCATTATGACTCAAATTTGAACATAGCCACCAAAAATACACTGTGGATCTATGTGTTAAAGACTCAAATTTGAACATAGCCACCAGACATACAATGTGGATCTATGTAACAAGACACTGAATATACTCCAACACAACCTGAATCCATGAGAAAAGATTCAGGGTCTTCATCTCCACCACTCTATAGTACGAATCTAATCATGTGAATACATGTGTCGAAGTCGAACATGGTAGAAACCACTTGATTATCGGTCATTAGTGTATACCGTTAACAAGTGCGAGGGAAATCACCATTAATGTCAATGACTCCCAAGGTACTCTGGTACAATCCAACGAATATGAATCAATGAGATGAGGTCGAACACTTGACGGAATCTCTCGATCAGGGGTGGATAATGAAAACCCACTGTCAAAAGTGAGGAAACCTGCCATTGAGGCATGCAAGTTCCAAGGTACCAATTAGTTTCTAAGTCTAATTCCTGGATAATGAGTTGAAGTCGAGAGGAAAAGACTCGTCACAGGAGGGCCTTAATGTATCCCACACCAATGACATGAAACAAGTAACAAGATTTGATGTAGATTAGAGTAACAAGTGATTTAAGACTAACTCAGGGATGGCCGACGCAATAGAAGGCTTAAAGACTACATAAATGGCCGACGCAATAGAAGGATTTTTAGGTTGGACATCTTTTTGAACATATTGACGACACAACAACTGTCTTGGAAACACTGACTCAACAATAGGGATCACATACCAATTTGTAATCTTATAAACAAGTATGATTAAGAGACAAGTGGATTTCCCAACCTAGACACAAGGCGAGTGAAAGGATGTCATGTTCAGAAGTGACTCTCCCACATAATACATGTTTAGACACAATTCTTTCCCAATTTCCCCCCCACCATTTCTGGCGAGTACCTCTTTATTTTTATACAAGCTTGAGGAGGATAACATATGCTTGTAATGTAAGCTCATCCTTCAAATGAGTCCCTCGGAGTATGTTTAACAAACCCTAGGAAGGAGTGGTTCGGTCCCATTTGGGCCTTTCGATGTTTATTTAACGAGTCCAAAGAAAGAAAACTCATGGGTTTTTCATGCTTAGAGAGTCTGAAAAACACTTAAAGAAAACTCAGGTCCCATATGGGGCTTTCAATGTTTTTTTTATGAGTCCAAAGAAAGAAAACTCAGGGGTTTTTCATGTTTATAGAGTCTAAAAAACACTTAAAGAGAACTCTCCTAGTTCCTTTTTCGTAAAATAGTTTGATGAGATCGAAAAAGAGATAAACTATCGCTCAAAAGAAGTTTTCTTCAAATACTTTAATGAGCGTGAAAAGAACAAGGTTGCTTGACAATCTTTTCATGTTTAGAGAGTCTGAAAAGAGCTTAAAGGGAACTCCGTTGGGTTCCTTTTTCGTATAACCTTTACGAGTCTGAAAAAGTGATAAAAGTATACTCGGTTACATTCTCACTTATTTATGAGCACGAGAAAGAATAAAGACTAAGCTCGGTAACTTATTCTCATGTATTTATGAGCATGAGAAAGAACAAAGACTAAGCTCGGGATTGTTTTCACTTTTATGCAAGCTTTAAAACAAAACAAAACTATGCTTGGAATAGATTTTAATTTTTACACAAGCTTAAAAACTAAATGAAACTATGCTTGGACCTGGTTTCATTTGTAGACAAGATTGAACCATAGGAAACTATGCTTGAGGTAGGTGGTTTCAGTTTTACACAAGCTTGAACCATAGAAACTATGCTTGCAACTTCCCAGTGCATGGTTGGTACTTAGCCCCCAGCTTAAGAAGCTAGTGGCTCAAACTTCAACATGAAGTCCAGAGGCTGTAAGCAAATGCCCCCCAAGTTGTGTTTCATCCAACTACAAAGGATAATGAAATGAAGCTTCAAATACTAGATGAAGGACTTGACTCAAATAGAGAGGGGGAAAACTATTTAAGTTTTTAACGAGCTTGACATAGAAACAAGAGCTATGCTTGTAACCTCTGTTTCATTTTTTAACGAGGTTGCTATAGAGACGCAAAAACTATCCTCAAGTGGTTTCATTTTTTAACGAGCTTGAAATTATAAAACTATGCTCAAAGACCTCTGTTTCATTTCTTAACGAGGTTGCCTTAGAGACGCAAAAATTATCCTCGGAGTCTTCTTGATCATGGATTCATGGCTTCCAAGAGGTCTTCATTTGACGAAAGAAAAACACTCTGGAAGGACACCATGTCGAGGGTCGCAATAGGAGAAAAGAGATCAGGCTCTAGAAACCCTATCGAACAGATCACCATATCAACTACTAGATCTAAGTCATCAGAAGTTGAAGCCATGGGCGACAATGCCACATAGTTGACCTGTGGTGGGGGTGATACTGTCTGCATATAAGAACCATTTAGGGAGGAAATCCAGTCGGGGTCAATGAATGAAATTTGATCAACAGTCACAATTCTTCCATTGTGAGGAAAAGATATCACACAAAAAAGAGTGGACACAATAGATTTCATGGCATAGACATAATCTCTCCCAAGGAGTAAAGCAAAATCCAAGGGGTCTTGGACTACCATGACATTGATAAAGACAATTTTCCTTCCCAGAGTGACAGGAAACTGAGGAAGGGTCCCTAAAGGTTGACTAGTTCTTCTATTAAAAGCGAACAGATTCTGCATAACCGGTGCAAGTGGAGGACAACCCAAAGCTTGCCAAGCAATAGAGGACAAAATACTAACAGACAAACCTTCATCTATCAACGTTTGAGGAATGTCCCGACCACAAACTTGTTGGCAAATGTTTACCAAGTAGCGTATGCTTGTCATTGATGGCAAGTACAACAGTGGAGATGGTAGAATAAAAAGGATAAAAGTACCTTGGGGATTCAGACGTGAAAGCTCAGGAGGAACAGCGGTGAAGAAAACGCGTGCAGCAAAGGCAAAGCTCAAGATACAGGAATTTGCAGAAGAGAAGGAAGACAGAG
>ML776965.1:234517-251669 GCA_009831015.1 Picea engelmannii
TTGGAATACTTTGTAGAATGTGTATGTCGAAAACAAGGAGCGCATCGATTAAGAACCTGCAAACAATCAAGCATTTTCATAATAATATACCATCTTCTGAGGTAGGCATTCCCATGCTTAGACTACAAGTGACTCTAATAATAAGTTTTAAGTGAGTCATGGCCACTAAATATAAACTGTGGATCCATGTCATCATGATTCAACATAGCTACCAAAAATACACTTTGGATCTATGCTCTAAAAGAATTCAAATTCAGACATACCCATGAGGCAGACACAATGGATCTATGTGTCAGTGCAAACTAATGAATACTCCGTCACAACCTAGTCTAAGATGATGAGATCCAGGTTCTTAATTTCCATTGTCTCTAAGTACGAATCTAGCCATGTGATTACAGGTGTCGAAGTCGAACATGGTAGAAACCACTTTATTACCGGTTATTAATGAAAATCGTTAACAATTGCAAGGGAAACCACCATTGATGTGAATGACTCCCAAGGTATGCTACAAAATCCAACAAATGTGAATAAATGAGTTGAAGTCAAACACTCGATGAAATCTTCCAATTAGGGGTCAATGATGTGGACCCCCTATTGAAAGCAAAGAAACCTGCCATTGAGGCATGCAGGCTCCAAGGTACTGAATGATTTCTAAATATTGTTCTCGGATAATGAGTCAAATTCGATAGGAAAATACTCATCATAGGAGGGCCTTGATGTATCCCCCATCAATGACACAAAATATGCAACATATTTGAAGTAGATCAAAGTATGAAGTGATTTAGAACTGATTTAGGGAAGGCCAATATGGTAGAAAATTTATAACTGCAGATGGTCGACTCAATAGAAGGATTTTTTAGGTTGGACTTCTCTTGAACATATGAATGACATGACAGTTTCCTTGGCAGCATTGAATCAAGGAGGACTTAACATATGAACTTGTGGATGATCAAATGAGAGACAAATGGATTTCCCAACCCGGATACAATGATGAGGGGGGGTGTCATGTTCAAGAGCGACTGTTACTACCACTAACACAAATACAAAGACACATTTATTTCCCAATTTTACCCCACCATTTTTGGCGAGTACCTCTTTATTTTTACGCAAGCTTGAGGAGGATAGCATATGCTTGTAAGTGTAAGATCATTCTTCGGATGAGTCGCTTAGAGTATATTTAAGGAACTCTAAAAAGGAATGGTTTGATCCCATACGGGTCTTTCAATTTTTGTTTAATGAGTCCAAAGAAGGAAAACTCAGGGGTTTTCATTTTTAAAGAGTCTAAAAAACACTTAAAGAGAAATCCATAAGGTCCTTTTTCGAAAGTTAGTATGATGAGACTAAAAAAGAGATAACCTACTGCTCATCAGATGTTTTCTTCAAATACTTTTACGAGCGTGAAAAGAACAAGGTTGCTCGACTATCTTTTCATCTTTATGGAGATTGAAAAGAGCTTAAATTATACTCCATAAGTTTCATTTTTCATATTACCAATGTGAGTTCAAAAAAACAAAAAAAGATTACTCGATTACATTCTCATGGTTTCACGAGTGTGAGAAATAATTAAGACCGTGCTCGTAGTTTTTCCTAAAAAAACGTAAAAGGAGTCATACATAAGAAAAATATGCAAAAACAAATCAAAAAGGGTGGACCCCTGTTCAAACGTCTCATCCCTAGACCTTTTAATCTGAAGAAGTCAACACTTTACCAAGTTGGTTAGACTTTAGGGCATGGATAAAATATAAAAATAGTATAACTTTGCAATAAAAAGTGGTGAAAAAAAATAAAATAGGCCCAAAACACCATTTTACCATTTCATTTGCAAATTTACCCAAATAGTGCCCCAAAACCCTTTTTATCCCCAAATTCCAGCTGTCAAATAGAGAGCATGTGGTGGATCATTTTGTGAACCGTCTCCATCAAACAGGTAATCTTCTTCTTCTTTATCTTTTCATAGTTTCAAACTTTGTTTTCACTGGTCAAATTTGGATGTTAGTTCGATTTTTTGGGGCTACTTGCACGCTGATATCGTCACAGGTCCACTGTATCGTGAACTGTGATGATCTTGTATCATTGCAGGAGACCCCACAGGTAGGGTACGACGATGTCACTCTACGTGAAAGTACAACCCTGTGATGACCGCAATCAAAATTTTGAAAAGATAAAAATAACTAGTAAAACCTCCAGGAATGAAATTTTTATGTTTATAATCTTCTTTTAATGTTACTTGGAAGGATTTCCTTGGTCAAGATGCTTGAGTGGCATGCGTGAGAGCATAAGTAAGAGTATTGTTTTTCCAGGAATGACTCGGGCACAGTCATGGATCTAAGGCAATGTGGGTTACTCAAGTTTTTGAAGATTTAGGGCATGAAATCCCAGTTGAGGCTGCTAGAGTATTGGGTTCACATGTGGGATGTGAACGAACATGCCTTTCGCATGGGTGTTGACACACTCACAATAGATATAGAGGATATCTATTTTCTGATAGGTTTGTCTCTTTGTGGTTCACTTGTATCGCTGACAGGAAGAAGGGGTGTGGGTGAACCTATGGATTACTATGTTCGGCACCATTATGTTCCAGGTACCGAAAAACATAGTGGCAAGGTAGCCATAAGAGATTTCTAGGATTTATCATTGCAGACCATCATTTACACCATTACATGCATGGAAGGGAGTGCAAATCCCCATATGTATTTGCAAATCTATTTTCAATATGTGATAGTGCATGTAACCCAGGGTCTTCAGCTAATGTGAGGGTGTCCTAAAAAACATTAAAAAAAGACTCACAAATTGCCGAAACGGTCGGTTGAAACAATTTGGATACGTGTCCATTTTGGTGTCCTTGTTTCTGGAGAGAGTTCTTGTCCTACATATGTAGGTGGAGTGGGGTATGCCCACTCCACATGATCCACAGATGAAGGTGGGTGGATCTAATGGTTCATCATGGTGGCATTCCCATCGTCAAGTATGATGATATTTTATTCCAATCGCTAAGGTATCAGGTACTCATGGTGGAAGACTATGCATACACCGGAACAGATATCCGTGGGGATCTAGATTTATCTCTTATTGAGGGATCCCAGTGGGGGGACATAGATAAGAAGGAATTTTTTGTTTATATAATGTTTTTGATATTTTAATTATATAAAATGTTTTTTTTGTCATCTATCCAAGACTAATCAAGTGCTCTCAATAATGCAAGTGTGGGGCCTTATCATCCTCTGGGATCTTCTCCCATCTAGAGGTGAGGAGAGAGAGGTGTTGTAGTAGGGTTATCTGCCACGGATCTCGAGGATATTGAACAAAACTTGGAGGGACTAACCATGAATGCCCTTGATTCCACGATGGATGAACTTCCTAGGCACTATCAATGCCACACAGTGGGCACATCTACATCTATCGGTCAAGTAATCCGTAAAGTGGCATGGGAAGTCGCTTGTTACAATGAGAAACATCTTTGATGCTTTTTGTATGTGAAGCCATGAGCTTCACTTTTTGATATTTTGGACACTTTTTGTAACTTTTATCGTTATAAATATAAAGTTCCTACCGACTTACTTGTTTTTGTAAAAAGTGTGATTGGGTTTGTTGTTCCAGAGTCTGTACTTAAGGATTAGAAAGTATAGTGTCTAGGAATCTGAAAGTGAGTAAAGGATAACAAGGGAGAAGAGTCAACCTTTGGGAAAGGAAGCTAAGGTTTATTTCCAGGTTGTCGTTGTCTCGCTTCCAACTGTTCCTGGATGTTTATGTCCCGTTCAATTCCGGCCCATGGACGTTCAAGTTCTACCCGGGTGGTGGCTATTTTAAGTATAGTATCGAAGAGGTTTAAAGTGATATGGGTTTGGTCCGATAAGCCGGGTTCAATATTAGGCTGTCTTATAACAAGAACAGTCATAGAGGAACAATAAAATAAAAGTGAGTTCGAAATTTTTGATGCTGTATCAATTTGATCTTATAAAATAGAGCTTTGAATCCAATATTAAGGATAAAATACAAACCAAAGGCCTTTTTCCGTAACTGAGTTATATTTTAAATAAATGGTGTGTGAAATATGAGAAAAACATTAAGTTGTCTATAAAGAAAGGCTCCTTTCAAGGGAGAATCTCACCCTATAAACAGGAGAAGAAAATAAGATAAGGAATCTGATGAAGCATAAAATATGACAATCTAAAAGGTTCACAGGTCTTGCACTTGCTAATAGCCGATACAAAGGAAAAACTGTGAATGATATAGATAGCTAAAAATTAATCACCACAGTAGAGGTTTTACTAAATTGCAATGAAACATTCATTAGACATATATAAGCGAAATGAAATTGGATATGAAATCACAGAGAAAACAAACTCATAACACAGTCTTGATAGAATCAGGAGTCTCCGGATTTCTTTGTATTAATTCTCAAAATGAGATAGCCTCTATTACAATCGACCAAAAAGTTCCAGCCTTTTTTCTTTCTTTAAAGTGTATATTTATACAAATTTCTATATGCTGGGATATCAATCGTTCCAGAGGTTTCCGATTACAACAAAAGGAGATTAAACATTTCAATTCTTTGTCTCTATCCTTATTTGGTACTGGAAACCTACCCCTTCGCATGCTTGATGCAAGTGACACACTTCTCCACCAGCTGGTATATCAACTTAGAAGGTTCTGCTTGATTATTTGCCTCAAAAGTGTAACAATCCTTCACCAATTGTGGAAACTTTCCTTCCACCTGTTGGTCTTTGGCACTGATAGAACATAATTGTACACTTGGTTTAATTAGCTATTTATCTATTTGGACTATGTCCGTCTGAGTTATTTGTGATATTTCAGCCAACTCAGTTTCTTCATTTTCCTTGATATTGAGCATATGCTTGGCTATATTTATCCGACCTAGTATCTCAGTGCTACTTTCACCATCGAAACCCAACCAATTCCCATCTAGAAAACTGAAAGTTTCTTCACAAGATCTTCTTACCTCTTTAGCTTGTTGTTTTCCTTCTGATATGTTACACTCCCATTCTTTCAGCAAGATGTTACCTCGGGTCTTCTCTGGGATGGAAAACCTGGAACTACTGCCTGTTTCCCTTTTCATCATGGCTATAATAGCCTCTTGGAAAGCAACCTGAGCCGCCCCAACTTCTTTTTATCTGAGAGAGACATTTTCCAATACTTGATCAATGAGTTGGTAGTTGTTTTGAATCATTTCCACCTTAGCATGTAGACCTTGTTGAGCTGCCAAAACTCTTTTTCTGATTTCTATAGATTGGGATTGAAATATCCCGATATCGATTACCTGGATTTTGACGAAGTCTAATTTGGACTATATCTTCCCTATCAATTCTCCTTCCTGGACTATCTGTATTTGACTAGTCTGAGCCGTCAAATATGTTTGTTCAAGATCGTCTTTGAGCCACTCAATTTCCTTTTGATCAACTACTCTAGCTTTCTCTATACCTGTATTCACCTGATCTTTGGCAGCTGCCTCTGCTGTAGCTAATTTAGCCTCTAATGTTTTGATCAAACGATTTTTTCACTTCAGCTGATCCTTTAGGGTATCGAATGAATATTGGTTGGCTGTGGCGAAATCCCCCAATGTTCTTGCTATTTGAGTTTCAAATTCCTGTTTTTTCATAGCTCTCCCATCAATTAAAATTTTAAATTTCTTGGATACCGTGCCTGCCTCTTGATAAAGTTCTTATTTCATGACAACCTTTCTCTTCTTGTCGAAAAAGAATTCATTCGGAGGTAGCTCTTCCATAGTTATGGGCATTAATTCTTCGCTGAAAATCCAACCTGCGTCTGGGATCCCCTTTGTGGACTATAGGGGGGTAACAAAAACTATGGGATTGCCGATCTTCTTAGATGATTTCCCAGGAGTAACAACTGAGGTTGGTTCGCTGGGAGGGTTGGGAGTCTCGGCTTCATGTTTCGGGCCCCTAGTTTTCTCTTTCTTTTCTTGGTGTTCTTCTTGGTCGGGTGCCAAATCTTTGGAGCCCTCGGCTTCCATTTGCTGCACCTCTACGGTCTTTGGGTTCTCACCCTGTAATACTGGTCGAAGGTAGCTCCATTGGTGTTCTTTGAATTTGAAAACATTGGCCCTCTCTTCAGGTGATAGGGCTTGTATCCGACCCAAAACTTCGGCATAAGATCTTGCGCCTTGGAAAATATCATGATGAGGCGAATTCTCATGTTCAAATCTTTTAAGGCCACAACTAGCCATGTGATTACTCATGACCCTGTGTGGGTCATGTTTCTTGAATTCAATGTGGACCAATTTAATATCTTCCAAGGTTGTTGCCTCGACCTTTGCATGCCCAAAATCTAAAAAAGATTAGGTATTCAAATGAATGGGGAAAGGTGGCCATACCTTCTTCGAAAATCCTTTAAGCTCTTTGCTTATGCCACCAATCATGGTTTGCCTGGCGATCTCACAACAAGCCAACCTATCAGGTATAAATAATGGTAGAGCATGCGGGGGAACAGAGGCACCGAAAACCCTGATGTATGAAAATTATGCCTCCACGTACCAGTCAGACACACTGCTCAAATTGGCCACGATACTATCTGATATCCTGGGCAGTGGATTACCGAAGATGGTGACATGCATCGGTACCATTACCCAATTTAAAATTTCGTATATGAAATCTATGGCCTTATCCTCCCAAAGCTTTGAATGGTAGACATGGATAGGCTCAACATCAGATGGAGCCTAGCTCCAGCTCATTAAGGGAAAAGGCATCATGAAACACACGACGTCCATGATGTATGTGGACATAAAAAATGAAGTGGCCTTCCCACTCGCCCTCTACATACGATATTCTGTAATCCGACTGGTTAGACTATCTGACAACAATTTGGCCCAGTCAAAGGAACATTCTTCTGCAAATGTATGCATCAGAGGCACCCACGGGAGGAAAAAATGTGTGGTGTCCTCCCTCCCATACAATGTACAGGTCATCATTGCTATGTATTTGAACTGCAGTTCCAAGGAGAATATGGAATAAACTCTGTTATCTGATTTGATCAAGGATTGGGGTGTGAGACCCAATCCTTGATCAAATCAGATAAGATTTTTCAATATTGCTCGCATTCCTTTTGTTTAAAATCCTTCAGAAACTTGGCATTGTATGCAAAGTTCAGCGTGGATAACAATTTGTACATTGCTTGTAAGTGTTCTGGTCTAAAGGTCTTGATAGTGACCTTCTGCTCGCTGATGATGGTTCTGGTCAGGATATCTACATGATCTAGCCCCCATCAGATCATATCAAAGTAAGGAAGAAGACATGGCCTGGATGCTACTTTATGAATCTCTACTTGGATGACAATATTGTATTTGGTGGCCGAGTCGTCCTTCTCATTATCATTGGAATCATCTGAACAATTTACCAATTTGGACTGTAGAACCTCGAAGATGTATGACCATTTTTAGACAGAATCAACACTTCATGGTGAAGTATTAGAAACATTATCTGAACCTTTCCTTGAACTCTCAACACTTTCCTTGGATGCTTTTTGTGGGGCCATGATAGAGGATTGTGACTTAGCTCTCCTGTAATAAAAATGTGTATACATACAAGAAATTAGCTTGCTGAGAAAAACTTCTCTGTGTAAAATAGAAATGAGATTTGTGACATGAAAGAAAGAGATCTATATCTTCGACCATTTGAAACCTCGACGTCCTTATGAACATAATGGTCAAATCATCTTTAGAGATATATTTAGCAATAAAAACCATATCCTTATTTGTTTCTTCGCCTCATTTCCAATTAATGCCATAAATTTTGATGACTCGTGACACAAGTTGGCACAAGGAACATTTAAATTTACCTCATAGACTATGCATATTAATATTTGTATTAAACATTGATTAAGATGGATTAACTTCGTTAATTAGGTTTTCTTAAACTTTAATCAACCTTTCGGCGTTCACCGTATCGGGAATTTTCATTCTAACCTTTCGAGCCCYGAAAACCCGAGATCGAGATGACGCGATCTATTTAAGCGAAAACATAATATAGATTTAGAATTTGATTAATCATGTTTAGTTAATATCGCGACTTCGCGACTCGAGGCTTCGAAGGTATATTTCTCGGAAGGMGTGTATGCCGAGTCGTGAAATTCTGAGATCRCGATGATGTGATCTAGCTAAGCCAGAAGGTAAATCAGATTAAGTGTTTAATTAATCTATATTAAAGTAATATTGTGACTTCGCGACTCATGGTTTCAAAGGTATAGCTTTTGGGAGAAGCATATGCGGAGTCGCAAAATCCTGACAGAGTTTAACTATGGTTAAAAACTATTCACCCCTGACACTAACCTAGATAACTTGTGTGAATGTCTCGTGATTTTGCCTATTGGAATTATGATGGTAAGACTTTTGGGGAGGGCGAACGCCGAGACGTGAAATACCGACAACACTTAACTAAGGTTTAAGGAGCTTTACTTCTTGGTGCTAAACTGGGTAAGCTTTCAAGGTTATTTCACGACTTTGCGCATCGGGGCTTAGAAAAAGTGTGACTTGTAACTCCCGAAATGCGATATCCCAAGGTAAAGAAAAGTGAAAAATCTCATTCATGGTTAAAAGGAAATGGTATTAGGAGTACAGCGACCATCATCACTTTTCATATCGGGACTACTGAGACTTTCAAAGGTTAAAGGTCAAGAAGTAAAAGGCAAATTAAATGGCCAACCTTTGATTGTAAGAATTACACTTAAACTAGTCGAAAAAGGCAGCTCCGACAGGGTTTATAAATGTCTCAAATGTCTATATAAGACATAATTAACCAATGCATCTATCAATGTATTTAGACATCTAGGAATATGTTGATATTCAATGTAATCGAAATGTCTTTCCAAGAGGCAAATTTGTAAATATACCCTTAACAAAGTAGGACATCAGATGGAATAAATTTTACTCAACTGTAGTACTTTAACTGTGAATCAAGTCACACAATAAGATGACAGATTCCAAGTGAAACTCGATAGCTTCACTGTATTCCGTGATATTATTAGTTTCACAGCTAAGGAAAACACCATGTAGACTGATCAATTCATTTGTAGGTGCATAGATTTCCCAAGCAACAGATGCTAAGTTTTGAGAACTGCGACTAGCACAATCAAAAGAGACGATATAGGGTAGCGAAGACACTGACATCTAGAAACCAAGCACAATGTAAGGTAAGTAGTTGAAAGGCGAAACCAAAAAATGAAAAATCACACAAGAGTATGATACACTAAAAATACACAACACTCATGCAAAAATGGTTTAAGAATAGTACTTCTTCAAGTAAAGCCCATTTCTAGGTTCACTCAAAGGAATTCCATCATAATATACCAGCTCATAGGACCCTTTATCCAACACTTGTTTCACAATATAAGGGCCCCACCACATGGGTTCAAATTTTCCGGTCCCTAGTAAGTCACAATTATGTTTGTAAAGGAGAACCAAATCACCCTAAAAAAATACACATGGTTTGACATGCTTGTCATATTAATATTTGACATGATTTTTCCGAGTTTCAATGACTAAGGGAACATCATGGTGCGTCTCATCTAGTTGCATCAAATACAAGAGACATTCCTCCTCAACTGAGATGTTAGGGAGAAGTTCAACAACTAGTTTCAATGATGTGATTTCACATTCAATCAACAAAATTGCTTCAATACCATATACTAATTGGAAATGTGTGAACCCCGTGGTAGACTTAACGGATTAATGATATGCCCATAATTCCGAGAAAAGAATCATGTGCCAACTTGACTTGTGAATTCCTACCATCCGTCGAAGCATAGTAGTGAGAAATTTGTTGATTTCTTCAACTTGGCCATTGGCCTGTGGATAATAAGGGGTTGAGTTTTCATGTCAAAGACCCAACTTCTCGGTAAGTGTAGACATCATGAAATTACAAAAATGGCTACCATGGTTAGTGACTATGAATTGAGGGACACCGAAGCTAGTAATGATATGATTGAATATGAATAACGATGCAGTTTTCCTGGTATTATCAAATGTAGGCAACGCCTTGGCCCACTTAGTGAAATAATCCATGGCTATGATGATGTATCCATGCCCCCCAGCCGAGTGAGGGTTACATGTCATGAAGTTAATTCCCCACTTAGTGAATGGACCAATGGAAAATACAAGGTGAAGAGGAGCAGAATGAGATTGGATCTTATTGTTGTAGGTTTGACAATCGTGACATTTCTATACATTCCCCCCCCTAGAAATTTTTGAGTAAGGATGTGTTGCATGGGGTTGCAATTGGAAATGACTGTGGTTTTGCATAATAATATGTAGTGATGAAAACATTAAAAATCTTGAACAAATGCCAATGCCAGTTTTTCCACATGTAAATATTTAGTTTTGGTGGTCATGAGACTCCGCATCAAATAGTATATAACATGTTCATCATGTGAATCACTATCTTGGACTAGAACCATAGGAATGGTAGAGTCCAAAGCAACTAATTACAAGAAATAATCTCGACTATAATCAGGTGGAAACAAAAGTGGTGCACGAGTCAAGGAGAGTTTCAAAGCTTCAAAGGATTTGTTGGCAATGTCATCCCATACAAAATAGTAACCTTTATTAAGAAGCCAAGTAAATCCTTTTATTAATTCAACATAATTGGGAATGAATCGACATAAAAATTTTGCCTTCCCTTGCAAACTTTGGATTTGGTGTAGTGTGGAAGGAGGAGGTAAATTGAGGATAGCCTCAAACTTCATAGGGTCCACTCTAATCCCATGTATAGACATGATAAAACCAAGAAGTCATCTCGACTCCACACAAAAAAACAAATTTGTGTGGATTCAATCGTATGCGATAATAACGACAATGTAATAAAATGTCCCATAGATGTGTCGGGTGATCTTGACAACGCATAGAATGTGCCAATAGATCGTCTAGGTAGGGTTGTATGATGTACTTAATGTCATGAAAAGAATAAGACATAGCGTGTTGAAAAGTCACACCAACATTTTTTAAACCAAAAGGTAGTTTCCGGCATGTGAAGGGTCCCCAAGGGAAAATAAAAGTAGTCTTATATTGATCCACAGGTAAAATATTGATTTGATTATAGCCGGAGAAATCGTCCATCAAGGAGAAGATTTCACTCCCGGCACAGTCGTGAAAAATTTGGTCAACAAAAGGGGTTGGATAATTTTCCTTGGGACAAGATTTCTTAATATTCCTATAATCTGCACAAACACGGATCATGCCATGTTTCTTATTAACCGAAACAAGATTGGACACCCAATCAGTCAAAGCCACTGGATATACAAAACTGGCTTTAATAAGCTTTTCAACTTTGAGCTTTATAGCAACAACTTTGCATGGGTGTACTAGGAAAAGTCTCTGTTGAACAGGTTTAGCGTCTGGGTAAGTCTTAATCTCATGTACAACAATATCTAGATCAACACCAGGCATTTCATAACAACTCCAGGCAAAAACGTCACAAAATTGTTGGAAAAGAGCTTTATAAGTATGAACCTCATCAACAAAACATGAGGCACCAATGTGAACATTTTGCATGGCTCTAGGCTTAATCGAGATATCAAGAGGGATGGTAGGTGAAATATTACCCAAGTTCCCTTGATACAAAACATCATGTGTTGATTCAGTGATAGAGGAAATAATAACAATGGTAGACAAAGTCAAATTTTTTTGATAACTCTCTATGGTCTCGGGTTCTAGGAAGAGAATATAACGATGATTCCCATCATCCCATGCAATGTATTCCATATACATAAAATTCATAATCATCTCATCAGTGGTAAATATCATGTGAAATGTATCAGGAGACGTATCACAGAGAGAACGCAGAAAAGGAGTTGCCAATTGAATAGCTTGATAAGACAATTCCATCGGATTCAAAGGTAATCGGTCACTGTAATGAAGACATAAATCAGGGATAGGTACTATCCAAGGGTCATAAGACTCAAGGGTTTCACTAACAATGGTTGATATCATGTTAATCGAAGTGACAAAAGGAGGAGTAGTATTGGGTGGTGGAATGGGGAACATACCCATTAATGTTGAATCTTTTAAAAGACCCGCATTGACATTCTCATAATTGGGAGGTGTTTTCGAAATGAAAGGTACGTTTCTAGTACATTAACCAGAATTAAAGAAGGCCAGTTGATCGACAGTAATGACTTTTTCTTGGTGCAGGAAACATAACACATGGAAAAGAGTAGAAACAACTACATGCATGGAATCAATCCAACTACGACCAAGTAGAAGGTTGTAATCAAGAGGTGCATCAAAGACCTCAACTTCAACATTAACCTCTTTACCTTCTAACATAATAGACAACGAAGGAAGAACACCATAAGGCTTAAAAATTGTACCATTAAAATCCTTGAGAGTATTGTGTGACTTGGTAAGGGTAGGAGAGCCAATGGCTTCCCAACAAGTAATGGACATAATGCAAGTCAAGGATCCTTCGTCAATAATGGTTTGACAAATATTCTTGTTTTCCACAACAACTTGTATCTGAAATGGTAACTAAGGAGGAAGACTTGGAATATGATCTTCCAATTCAAATATTATTAAATTGGTATCGGTATGATCAATTCCACCAATATCCTTTAACAATGCCTTCCATTGAGTAGGACAACTTTGAAGGACTCCGAGAATTGACATCGTAGAGGGTGCTTGCACAAGTTCTTCTACAATACTGTATTTTTAGGTAGCACGAGCGTGAGGATTAAAGGATGAATTCCGAAAAATGCCTTGGGAGGAGGATGAAGAACTGTATCTAGGATCGGTCATTCGAGATGAAGAGGACCGTTTTGAGGTGAAGTTGGTGGAGGAGGTTGAACCATTGAAGGTGGTGTATCATAAAATTTCTCTTTCAAAGGAGAATAATATTTGGCTTGAGTTGCGACTGTGACTTTGTTCTTCTTGGAGTCACAAGTACACATATATACATAATACGTGATAGAGGGAGAAGGTTGGTCATGAATGACTAATTGGGCCTACTGCTGAGAAGGAAATGGTTGTGACAAGATGACGGGTGTAGGAGGTGTCCCGGTCCCTTGGAGGAACTGATTAACCTCAACATGTCGTGGAAAATCTTTCGTATAATGATCCTCACCACAGATAAGGCAAGGATAATGAGGTTTATGCTTGTCTTTCTCATCAATAGGATGGGTTTTAGGTTTCTCATATTGTTGATTATTATTTTTGTCCTCCTTATTCTTACCCTTCCCTTTCTTTTTATTTTTATTTTTACCGGTAGATGTAGATTGAACCAAATTAACTTCAGAGGTTTTACTGGGAGAAGGAGGCGGAGGAGGAGTATTTTGTACATTAGGAGTAGTAGAATTGGGATTGGAATGATTGTCTTGTTTAGACTGAGTTTCAACATGAAAAGTACCAATCACGCCATCAACAACATGAGAAGCTACTAGAGGTGTTGGGGTTGGATTAGTATATGAATGAGGAGCATCAGGTATCAAGTCATATAATGTGCCTATTTGTGAATAAACAAGATCCAAATACTGAGCATGACTAATTGCATGCTCTTCAGTGACGACACCACCCATGGAAACATCATGGGCTATAGGACCAATGATTGACTTGGTAAACCACTCGGCCAATAGTTGATTAGGAAGGGGAACCTTGATTAAGCATCTTCTCCTCCTCCATTCATGAATATGATCAGAAATGTGAGTAGAAGAGGATTGTTTAAATGAGCACAAAATTTCAGTTCATGTCTCATATCATATTGGAAATTGGTAATGCATTAACAATGCCATGTCTAAGTTATTGAATTCATTAAAGCATCCTTGTGGTAACTCAATATACCATTTGGATACCGAACCCGTAAGAGTTCATTGGAAAAGACGTATTCTAATAGAGTCGTCCATCAAGGAGTTGGACGAACACCAAAGATGGAATGTCATGACATGATTATTTGGGTTTTCTCTTGATCGATTGTCAAACTTAGGAATGTCTGATGGAAATTTGGAAGGTATGATGGGCCAATAAGGAGAATGAAAAATAGGATCGTTCAAAATCCTAGATAAATCTGGTAAATCCAAAGTAGCAAGAAATGACAATTGTCTATTCACTTGAGGAAACTAGTAGTTTTGAGGAGGTAGTCCTGTAGGTATACCAGTAGGACCATAAGAAGTTTGTATATAGCTAGAGAATCCTGAAAAATTCAGTGGTGAAGGATTTTGAGTGGACTAGCCAACATGAGTTGGTTGATTAGGAAATTTTTCTTGGAAAGGAGCATTAGACTAAACATTTTGACCCCAAGTACTATTTATAGAACCTAGATATGGTTTCCCGAGATTAGGGGGTACAAAAGAATTAACTTGAGGATTTTCCCCTCGAGGAGGTTGTTGATTCCCTTGGAAGGGAAAATTCCAAGGTTGATATTGTAATCCAGGGATACTTTGTCCATAAAATGGGTTATGGCCTCCAACTTGAGGTTTCCCCCCAAATTGAGGTTGCCCCCCAACTTGAGGTTGATCTCTAATAGGAATTTGAAAACCAGAAGCGACAAAATGACTTGTGCCTCCAACTTGACTGGAGCTACTAGGACTAGGATGATTAGATCCTCTAGGTAAAGGTGGAGTAGGAATGTTAGGCCCCATGGAGAGAACTTGGGTAGGTGTAGGAAGAAAACTACTAGCAGCATTATACCCAGGAGGAACAAAAATATTAAACCCTCTAGATGGATTATGGGCATGATTAGTAATGGAAGTATTCAAATCATTATACCCAGGAGGAAGTAACAAATTTGATCTAAGAAGAAGCGATGTTCCAATATGAGCTTGAGTAATAACTGTATTTCTGGAAGAAACATGTGTATCTTGTGGGATCATGCTAGAGTTAGTAAGTTGGAGAGGAAGAATTGTATGAGAATGATGCAGGAGAATCATACAAAGACAAAAGCACGCACCTAGCCAAAAGAACAACTGGACGCGCAGATGAAAAAAAAGAGCACGTTTTTATGAAAATGTTTTGAATTTGAAATTGAAGCATTAATGTAATAAGCTAGGGGAGTGTACTTTCATTTATGTCTTGTAGATATGAAAAGATCTAGAGAAATTACTCTCATCTACCGGATGTAATAGGCATTTAAGTATGTTAATGTAAAGTAGGTAGATATGAATGTTAGATTAGACAGTTTAGAAGTGAAGGAGGGAAAACAGATATAGACACCCTCACCCTTGTATCATTGTAGAGAGGAGAGAGGAACATTATTATCATTCATATTGATAAGCTATAGAGCTGTAGAAGAGATTTGTAGAGAAGAACCCATGTACAGGAGCACTTGAGTTAATATATAAAACTTTGACTCAAATTTCATGGTGTTATGATGCTTACTGTTTACATTTGTTGAATGGTATGTTTACAGTTGATTGGTTTCTCTGTTATGCATTTGTTTCAATGTTGTGTTGTGTGTATGACTTCATGTTGAAGGTATGAAGTCTGAGAGAGAAGAAGAATGAGTTTCAATTGTTTCTCTTCGTGAGAATTCCCGCAAATGGTGCAGTGAATGTCCGCAAGGTGTGCGTTGATGAGGGTCTGAGTTTTATCTCAAAAAGCTCAGGAAAGATATCTTTATTCTCATACCAGCGGAAGTACAGGTGAAGCACAGAGCCATGCAAGGTGTGCATACATTGGTCGAAGCCTTAGAATTTATCAACTAAGGTGAAGGTTAAAGGACTAATGTTGCAAAGAGTGCACATGGTCAAAGATTCAAATAACCAGAGGTTATTTGAAAGTTTTCCGCAAGGAGTACGAGAAGGAAACTTTTGGAAGGCTTGAGTTTGCAAGTGAAAGCTCAGGAGGGATAACACCTTTAAAGTGTTCAAAGGGAGAAGGAGATCGAAACCATCACATGGAAATTAATTTCATGAGGGAGAACACTTAGTCATTGGGCATAAGCCATTGAGGAGTGAATTGGACGGTCAAAATTCTCCATGGAGAGCTCGTGAAGTTGCAAGGATCGTAGGATCCAGTGGATCCGTATGGACAGTGAAAGGCCTTTGTAAAGGAAGTGTGAAGTTTTGAGAGTCATTGGATTTGGCAGGGTTGCAAGGTGGTTAGAGACCGGTGAATCCCATCACCCAGGATGTGAGGGTCAATATGAGTCATTGATCTCATTTCAACCCACGTCGTTGGATCATTTCGCGAACTCAGGGTTCGTGAGGTTGGAAGGCAGACCAAATTCTTGGTTTCGTTCTGAGTTGTAAGGAACAGAGAAGGAGATCTATACCATTGGATCCAAGTCACAGGAGAACCATTGGATCAGAACCGTCGTGGGGTATCGTGTATCGAAGGTTCGAGGGTTGAAAGGAATTCTTTTTTACTGTAGAAGTCACAAAGTGCCGAGCACCGAGGGCTCATATGAATACGTAGCACAACAGATAGGTGAGGCCACATAGTTGACAGGTGTCATAATAACAAGCACCCAGAGAAAAGGTGGAAGTAGGCGACAGGTGGTGTACATGCATCATCTGGAAGGAGTCAACCTATTGTTGACTTATCGCATCTCGGGGATTTGCAAAGGAGGAGAACGAGGTCTCAACACTCAAACTCACGAAGTTGTGAGTTGCGAGGGGTGCTAGAGTTGGGCCCTAGCCAGTGGTCATTGGTAGAGGAAATAGCAAGGAAGGGGCCATACACATATCGCACTCTCTAGTATCGAAGGTTTGGAGTCAAGGGTCTTCAATTCACAAACTTGAGAGATCACGAGTCATGAAAAGCGCTTGCGCTAAGACCTAGTTTGTGGTCGTGTGGAGGCGAAGACTCACACCTGGTGCACGTGGTGCAGGTGGAGTTTTTCGTGAAGGACCTGTGGATCAGATTCGTTGAAGGTTTCAACAAGGAACCAAAGGAACCACTTTGGCCCAAGGAGAATTTAGAACGATCCTGTGCGGATCTCGGCTCAAGAGTAGGGGGTCTGTGTCAGAGTAGTATTAGAGCCTAGAATAGATTATTTTCTTTCTGTAGCAGAGGAAAGGGAAGAAATTTACATCCATACTACCGAGAAGAAGAGACAAGCAAATACCTGATCCAACAAAGGAAAGAGAAATGTCGAGAAGAAGAGACAGGAAAATACATGATCCAGCAAGGGAAAGAGAGATGTGTGAATTACATGCTAGGATTGATGCTATGGAGACAACACAGAGGCGCACAGTC
>ML776965.1:284762-298361 GCA_009831015.1 Picea engelmannii
CAATTAATTCTTTTAAGTTAATTTCTTTAGTATTAGATTAGATTAGATTTTATTTACTAATAATCCCTGTCAAGAAATACCATATTACAGTCGATTTTTGTAGATTCCTGATCGAAGCACATGCCACTAGGAAAGGACGATCCCACTTCAAAGAGACAAGTTGAAACACCATTGTTCATCACTATTGACTTTCTTCCGATGCTGAAACACCACCGTTCAGCACTCTTGATTTTCCCCGATGCTGAAACACCACCGTTCAGCACTCTTGAATTTCCCCGATGCCAAAACACCACAGTCAACAATTCATTCCTTTCCTTCATTACCACTACCACCAACCCCACACCTAATCCTCCATCATTGATCAGCAATCTTTTACCATTTTTCCCCTTTCCTCACCATTCTTCATCGACGAAACAACACCGTCCAACAATTGTTTCGCCTTTTTCTTATCCATTGCTGAAACACCATTACCAACAACTTTTCATCATTTTTCCTGATGTTGAAACACCATTGTTCAACACTTTTTATTTTTCTGACTCCCAAAACACTACAGTCCATCCTTTTCTCACTGTTCTTCATCGATGAAACAACACCGTCCAACAATTGTTTCACTGCTTTCTTTTCCGTTGATGAAACACCACCGTTCAACACTCTTGAATTTCCTCCGATGCTGAAACACCACTGTTGACTTTCTTCCGATGCTGAAACACCACCGTTCAACACTCTTGACTTTCCTCCGATGCTGAAACACCATTGTTCAGCAGTTTTTCACAGTTTCTCATCACCGAAACAACACTGCCCAACAATTGTTTTGTTCTTTTCTGTTGTTGAAACACCAGTCTTTCAACATCATCTGTCAGCAAGCTTGTACGCCCTCATATTTTAGCTCGTCCTTCTAGTCAGCAAACCCTCGACACAATTCATCTATTAGATCAAAAGTCTCCGCCACGACAGGACTACCACGGACATGCATGATATTTTTTTTACAGAACGAATCAAAAGGTAAGGTGAGGTATGTAAATTTTATTTAATTCAGTTAGACTATAGTTAATGAGGAAGATTCTATATCATTATGACCACTCAAGTGCAATCATTACTAGCCGCACTTGATGGGAGGGGAGGACACATCAAATCTTCAATACCATCATTTCACACAAATTCACCACCGCCACCCCTACTTAACCACCCTGTCGCTCATTTGACCGCCATTTTGCATAACGTCGCTCGGAAAACTCACTCTGCACAGAAGCTGATACTCAAACTCTTGATGCTGTATCTTACCGAGCTGGTAGCCACGGGAGGATCTGTCATACGGAATGAACCCACCACCACAGCACTGTTAGAACGTTATCCAGCAGCTTATCAAATCTTTCAGCATGCAAGATGGCTCAGTTACTTTCAGAGACTCCAGTGGTATAATGAACAACAGGTCTTGCAATTCATCCTAAACCTTCAAGAGGACCATTCCGTCGTTGAAGGAGTCCGAATTTTAGTAATAGAAGAAGATATAGCAGAGGTCTCGAGCCTCCCTATCGATGACACTCGCATGTTCAACTGAAAACATATCATTCAGAACATTCAGCAGAACTTCTTCTTACCGGAAGAACGAATTGAACTTAAAGGTAGAGGTGTTAAACTTAGTTCATTGCCGCCCCCATGGACGGAAGTTTCAAGATTCATCAAACATTACCTAACCTGTGAGGGCTGATACCAGGTAGTTTATCAGCACAACTTCCTTCTGTTATCTCATTTAAGGCATAATCGACGGGTCAATATTCCTTATTATTTGCTGGGATGTTTGAAAAATATGGTGCATTATTGCAGAAAGGCTAAAGATCCCACCCTTTCACTCACCCATCACCGTCTTGTCCAATTACTCATCCAAAGGGGTTTTTCTCAACAAAACCCTCCACTAAATAATCCGCCCATAAACCCCCAAGTAGCTGCCGAAATTCCTGAAAACTTCCAGGAGAAGCAACTGCAAAATCCCTCAAACCCTCCATAAGTACCCAATAGCCCACCCACATCACCAATCAGTCCAATCAATTCCCCTACCATACCAAACCCACCTCATACCTTACCAGAGTCATCCGCTCCCTCCCTTCATATTCTTAGTGATGACTCTGAACCAGATAATCCCCCTTGCCCCATCATTGAGGAAAGACCTTCACGAAAATGAAAACAAATTCCCCCCTTTCCATCCTTCTTACGAAAAAAGTGAACAAGGGCCTCAACAAGGCCACCTATTCTTACCACCACCCGATAACCCCCACCCATCCGAATGATACCCCATACACCTCCAACCTCCCAAAACCCAGGATCTTTGCCTATTCCACTCATGGGCACTGAAACAAAAGAACAAGATGCCTAGGGTGTTGCCACATCATATGTCTCAAATAAAGTAGCCGGAACACAAGAACCAACTACCCATTCAGTGGCTGAAACACAAGAACCAGCCATAGCTGAAACACAAGAAATAGCTACGGCTGAAACACAAGAACCAACCGCTGACATTGAAATTGAGTTACAGGAATTAGATGCCTCGGATGCTGCAACACCACCTTCCTCAAGTAAAGTAGCTGAAACAAAAGAAACAACTACCCATTTAGTAGCTGAAACACAAGAACCAGCCATAGCTGCCACACAAGAACCAACTACGGCTGAAACACAAGAACCAACCGCTGATATCGAAATTGATATACAGGAGTCAGAGGTCCAGGGTGCTGCAACTTTACTTTCCTTACACCAAGAAGATGAAACACAAGAATCAACTAATATTCCTGCAGCTGCCCCACAACAACCAGAAGAAACAATGGCATCTGTCTTGCAGGAAAATGAGTTTTTAAAGTCAGAACTGGAAGCATATAAGCAAGAACTAGCCAGGGCAAAGGAAGCATATGAAAAGGAACTAAATTTGTACACCTTAGCTCATACAACAACCTTGTCAGAGGAGACTACAGAGAGCCTGTTTAAAGAATATATGTGTTTCCAATGTGGGGATATTTACCATCAAGCAGGCTATAAGGTAATTCAAGTCCCAGTGCTAGGAGCAACCCCTACTCCTTCACCTTTTGTAGTCAAGGAAGAACTTGCTGAAACACACGAACCAACAGGTCCTCCCAAGCTCAAGACTGAGCCCTGCACTGCAACAAAACAAGCCCCTACCTTTGTCAACAAATCTGTATAGACAATGCCCATGGAGGAATTCACACCCCCCAGCTAGATCAATCTCCCCACTTTTATCAAACAGTCTACTCAGACCTTACCTCATCCCACTACTTGCAACACTGAAACACAAACTCAGCTATGGGATGAGCAGGAAACAATACAAAAATGGAAGAAAGAGTATGCTGAAACATAGGCCAAAAGCCTGCAAGTGCATAGAAAAAACTCAATAAATCACACTTTCTCAAATTGGGAAGCTCTAGAGCAGACACGTGAGGAATCTCATGCCCTGAAGAAACAGAACAAGGAGTTAAAAGGTAGAATGGCCCAAGTATTTGATTTTACACAAAAACTATTGGCCACAAGAAAACCATCTTGTAACTACTCCTTGTTCCTTATGGAGCAACTCACATGGTTTCAGATCAAATCAATTATAGAAGGAAAATCCTATGCACTAATACACTTAGCAGACTTTGTCAAAACTTTCATAGAAGCATCTACTAGAGATCAGCACCTCCTCTGTGAGGCATATTTCCACAATGAAGCCATCCCTGAGAATAGGCAGCTGAACCTCAATCCTCTTGTTGGGGACATCCAGATCTGGGCGTTCACCTCCTTTCTCTACAATAAAATCATTTGGCAAGATGACTTCATGGCTTCTAAACACAACGAAGACAACTGCCTTCTATGGATAAGACCAGAACCATAGAAAGTAGCCACCTTTGTCAGAGAATATTATGAATTCTTAAAGAACCCAGGCATGACTAAACATATTCAGTAGCTACAATCAGCAGTACTCCAGGACTGTCAACACATCATTAGATCCATAGAGATTCCTACCCTCCAGGAAAATAACCTGTTTTGGCATCAATCCACTAAAAAGAGACAACAACACAATCCTTTTAATCCTACCAACCTTGAGGTAGCAATTTCCAGGGTGCCTAACTACATCCAGTGTATTCAACACTGTGCTGAAAACTGGATAGGGTATCGATTTTATTTTCCTATCCTCTGGTTGCCAATAGAAAGGTATCAAATTAGTTATAAGCTACCTAAGAAGATAGAAACAAGAGTATGACAAAGATTACAACAGGTCCAAGGGTTCAKAAYGCTAACGGATAGTACCTCCCAGAGCTACTACTTGAGTAATTTACACGATCAGAGTCGGTATCAAGACTCTGATTCAGAGTGACATTGCCTGAGGACATGCAACACCTTGAGTTGGGGGGGGATGTTAGGACCACACAATGTACCTTTTTGCCTATACTTTTTGCCACTATTACACTCTTGATCACCCACATTTAAACTCATACTATCACTTTATCTGATCATTCCAAAGGTATACAAATGCCCCTTCTCATTACTATACGTTTAATCTGTTTTGCATACTATTTTACATCATTATCGTACTTAACCATTGATTAGAAATGTAGAAGTGCTGAAACAGTTCAAACTACAGATTAGCATTTGAGGCCTGATGCTGAAACACAGAGCTGTTATACAGTCCAGGGTCGCAGATGCTGAAACACAGAGCTATTACACAGTCCACAGTCGCAGATGATGAAACACAGAGTTGTTACATAGTCCACAGTCGCAGATGCTGAAACACAGAGATGTTACACAGTCCACAGTCGCAGATGCTGAAACATAGAGTTGTTACATAGTCCATAGTCGCAGATGTTGAAACACAGAGCTGTTACACAGTCCAGAGTTGCAGATGCTGAAACACAGAGGAAACCGTTACACAGCCCAGGACCGATGACGCTGAAACACAAAGGAAGTCGTTACACAGTCAGTAGTCAACAACAACCTTACAACAAGCGCAAATCCCGTGGCTGAAACAACCCGCGATTTACAATGCTGAAACAACATCAACAACAACAAGAAGAAACTGTTACTCCAGCTGTAACAACAACATCTCATTTAGTACTTTCAATAACATTCTGTTGTGCGAGACTAGGACATCCTATTCTGGTTTAGAAAGTCGATCTGACTAAGAATAGGACTCAGATACACATTGTAATTTTTGATTAATTGTATCGAAGGGATTCCCTCTTTAAATAAGAGGAAATCACCATTCGAAGGAGCCAAGTTTTATGTATTAAGAAAGCTTCAAGAGAGAGGGACGTATTTTTCATTTCTAGATTGTAACATGATATTTTGATAGATGAATAAAAGACTGCTTTGAGTATCCTTCTCTAGTTTTCTCGTTTYAGGGGAATCTTGTGAGAAGGGAGGGCCCACCTTCTTCACAAGATTCACCCATTAGTTTTAGAGTGTGTTAGTATAATCTCTGTTTATGCTTTGATTAACTTTTGTTTGCTGAAACACTACTTTTAATGAATTCTRCTTTGCTGAAACACTACTGAACTCTGTCTTGTTAAGAACTTTAGTTTATTTTCATGAAGTTTATAATCCTTTTTAGCAGCAATCTTGTGTGATTATTTTCTGCAGTGTGTTAGCCAGAGACTGGGTTAAGGGTTCCTGCTCAGAAAGGAAGGGATCAGCAGACCCTGTTCTCTGTAGATTTCAATTATTTTTGCAAGTGTGTTAGCCAGAGACTGGGTTAAGGGTTCCTTCTCAGAAAGGAAGGTATCAAAAGATCCTGTTCTCTATAGATTTCCATTACTTCTACAAGTGTGTTAGCGAGAGACTAGGTTAAGGGTTCCTGCTCAGAAAGGAAGGGATCAGAAGATCTTGTTCTCTGTAGATTTCCATTACTCCTGCAAGTGTGTTAGCCAGAGATTGGGTTAAGGGTTCCTGCTCAGAAAGGAAGGGATCATACGATCCTGTTCTCTGTAGATTTCAATTACTTCTGCAAGTGTGTTAACTAGAGACTGGGTTAAGGGTTCCTTCTCAGAAAGGAAGGGATCAGAAGATTCCGTTCTCTGTAGATTTCAGTCATTTTTCACAAGTGTGCTAATCAGAAATAGGGCTTAAGGTTCCTACTTAGAAAGGAAGGAATTAGATGGCTCTGTTCTCTGCTAGATAGAATTAACTTTCTCCGCATTGCTGTTTCCATGAAAGTGTGTTCATCAGAAATAAGGTGCTGAAATTTTGTTTGAGAGTAAGGGTCATGTTCTCTGGTTACAAAACAATTATTCTTTCCTGTTGCAATTGTTATTTTAATGTAATCCAGGATTCTTTAGATTCGTCTTTACAGATATGCAATAGGTAGGTTGCTTTCCTGTAATTCAAGTCAGCATTTCAGTTCATTCAAGGCAAGTGTGATTAATATAGTTTTCTTTACTACAACTCTAAGTTTCTTTTGGAATTGAGCATATATAGTGCGTGGTTATCTTTGAGATAAACAGACTTTCCTGGGTTGATAATTTATGTAGCACTTGATTGTTTGAGTTAATTAAGCAATTATAGTGACCAACACAAACCTTAGCCTTTTCCATAAGAGATCCTTGTTTATATAGGGTGAAAGAGAGATGTATGAGGGGATTAAGATCATCCCACTAAATCAGAGAAGATATTAATATCCAAATCGATCGGATGCCACCTCATATTCTAGAAGATTCCCTTCTAGAACATTGGTGAATTTTGAGTTTTCCTTTTCTTAAGCGTCGTCGCACCCTACCCACATGCAACCTGCGATGATGGTGCGGTCCAATTTTAGTGTAGAGTGAGATGATAAAACATTGTTTCACCCCATGCATACAATAGGGTGCGATGACATTCCTTTTTATAGTTTTTGAAAGAGGAAAAACAAATCACTTTTCTCGTGGAGAAAGTCTCGTTCAATATTTTCAGCGAACATGAGCACATGTTGTCAACTGATCAATGAGGTGACCAAAATAATGTGTACAATTAGGAAACTAAATGTGAGGTGGATTCTCACACTAAATTAATTTCCTTTTTATAAATATTAATAAACAATACATGTGCACATAATATTTTGAACTTCATATAATATATTTCTCCTCCACATTGACTAGCGATTGTGACAAATGTTGTTTCATGGTGTCATTGTATGTGACACTTAGGCTGAGGTAATTAAGTGTGGAATTTTTGTGTTTTACATATTTCCCTCTAAAGTGCGAGGTCAGAAGAGAAACTGATGGTCTAAACAGTTTACAATTTTTCAATACAAGGGCATTGAGTTGGAGAACCTGGAAGAAGATGCAAACAACCATCAGACAATATTAATATATGTTCCATTTGCAAGGCAGGTATACCTATGCTCAGAATATAGGATGACTCAAAGCACAGTTGTCGACAAACACATTGCAGATCCATGAAAAATATTGACTAATGATATGGCCACCAAAGATACAATGTGGATCCATACCTCCATGACATGAACTGATCGTAACCACGAAAAATACACAGTGGAGCTACTAGATGATTAAATATAGCAATGTACCAATACAATGTGGATCTATGTGAAAGTATATATATCATCATGCTCAAATGATATCCTTCACAGCCTAGGAAAGGAAGATAACAAAGTGAACACTCAACCCAGGGTATTTGTCCCAATTTCGATGTGGTATGAATCTAGCCATGTGAATACATGATTTGATGTTGAACATGGTAGAAACCACTTGATTACCGATCATTAGGGTAAAACATTAATAAGTGCGATGGAAATCACCAATGTTGTCAATGACTCCCACGGTACCCTAGTACATTCCAGCGAATGTGAATAAATAATATGAAGTTGAACATTTATGGAATCATCCAATTAGAGGTCAATCATGTAAACCTACTATCGAAAGTGAGGATGTCTGCCATTGAGGCATGTAGGTCCCAATCTACTAACTAGTTTCTAGGTATAATTCCCATATGATGTGTTGAGGTTGAGAGGAAAATACTCATCGAAGGAGGGCCTTGATGTATCCCCCATCATTGACACGAAACAGACACATGAAAGTTATGTAAGATGGTGAATTGAATGAGTATGGACTGAGACAGGAAATGGAAACTAGAAATACTGTAGACGGATGGTTTGAAGTGAAACTTCCCTTGAACATGATGAGGATTGACAACAGACTTGGAAACATTGACTCGATGAGTATCAAGAATGAAATGTGACGAAAATAAGAGAATTCTTCGACTAGATGAAAAATTATGGTGACATATGGAATTGGTATGACTCAGAGACAAGAAGATTACCCAACTGCAAGATGAGATGAAAACATGTGCCATGTTCAAGGGTGACAATAGCTTCCATAAAGGATTCCCAAAAACTTGACCCACTTCCTTCAATTCCCCCCCCACCCAGATGGATGAGTATCTATTTTTCATTTAACGAGCTCAAGGAGGGTAAAACATGATCGATATAACTCACCTTCGGTAAATTTCTCTTCCTTTATTTAACGAACTGGAAGAAGTAAGGATTATTTCCCATATGGGTCCTTCAATGTGTAGTTTAGTGAGTCCAGAGAAAGAAAACTTGGTCATTTGTCATATTTAGAGAGTCTGGAAAGAAATTTTAGTCGACTCCGTGGATGATTTTTTCGTAAGTTTAGTATCCCAAGCCTGAAATAAGGGTAAAAAAATATAGGGGAGAACTCTTCTAATCATACTTGATTAGAGTGTTCATTTTTCATAATTAGTCTCATGAGGCCAAAAAAGAGATGAACTATCAATCAAAAGATGCCCTTTCAAACCTTTTAATGAGTGTGAAAGGAATTAAGGTCACTCGATAATGTTTTCATGTTTAGAGAGTCTGAAAAGAGATTAAAGGAGAATCCAGGGGGTTCCTTTTGTGTATAACCTTTACGAGTCCAAAAAATTGATAAAAGTATACTCAACCACATTCTCACGTATTTACAAGCACGACAAAGAATAAAGACTAAGCTCGATAACTTATTATCATGTATTCACGAGCACAAGAAAGAACAAAGACTAAGATTGTTCTAAAAAAAGACTACTACGTTACGATGGGAATGACCTTCGAACAAGGATCACTCCTAGCAACATGTCTCTCTAGAGGTATTTTCCCCCTAGCTTCTTTGGTAGAAGTTGGTGGTTTTTCTCCAACATGATTTCTAGAGGTTCGAGAGATGCCTCCCAAGCATTGTTTCCTCTGACTTTTCTTCTTCTTTCCTCTTTTAGGTTTCTGGTTAGTAATGGAAACATGTTTACTAGGCAGAGGTAAAGAAGGTTCAATTACTTGATCCATAGTGAGAATCGATTGTAAAGGAGGGGTGTCTATTTCATTTTTTAACGAGCTTGACAGAGACAATGAACTATGCCCGTTGAGACCAAGTACTAGCAAAGGATGAGATGAATCAAAGGATTTTCGTACCTAAGTCAAAATAATGTTTAAGGTGGAAACCTGCGTGGTGGGAGGAGTAGGCAGAGGAAAAACCCCTATGAGAGAGGAATCCTTGAGAATACCTACACTTACACTCTAAAAATGATTCTGTCCTAGAAAAGGGACATTATGTTCTCTGACATTGTTGAGATCTGGAGTTGTATACTCAAGTTGGTCAACATTGATAATATTTCCTTTATGGGTAAATCATAAGATACGAAACATCGAATATGAGATGATAGTCATTGCATAGAACCCAACTACGACAAAGTAACAAATTATAATCCAAGGGCACATCGACTACTTCGATATCAACTGAAATAGTCTTACCCTTCAAAGTCACAACGAAATATTGCAAGAGTCTGTGAGGTTTAAAACCATGTCCATCAAATTATTTCAAGGAGGTAGGGGATGGTGTAAGAGTAAGATAACTAAGGGCTCTCCAATAAGGAAAAGACTTGATGTAGTTGGAGGATCCCTCATCCAAAATAGTACATTGGATTTTCTTTCCACCAACCAAAACTTGAATTTGGAAAGATAAGTGGTGGGAGACATTCTTCTTAAAATAATCTAGGTTAAGCATAATCAAGTTCGACTCCTCAGGATCCATGGCTCCAATGGCTCACAATAGGGTTGTACGTTGATTTGGATACTATTGTATAACTTTGAGGGTTGACATAGCACGTGCCAAATCTTCAATGATGTTGTATTTTTTGGCAGCATGGGAATTTGGATTAAAAGTCTCTTTTCGAGTTACTTTCTTGGGGGGGTTCAATGTTGCATTAGAAATTGGCTTCTCAATCTGAAGAGGATTGGAATACGGAGGAGGAGTAGAGTTAGAAGGTTGGTTGACAACCTTCCCTTTAGTATTATCACCTGGACGAGTGTCATAGGTATTTTCACGTGTTGTGACATTAACCGTCTTAAACATGTAAACATCAGAGGCTCTTGTGGAAGCACCCCCATGGTGGGAATGAACCGAGTCACATCCTTGCAGAGGGACAGGGTTTTGTGCAACCAAATGTTGTTGTTGAACCGGTTGGGAGGCACCCTTCAGATATTTAGCGACAACCTCATGATGAGGGAAATATTTTGTGTAGTGCACTTCCTCACAAATCATACAAGGAGATTTAGGTTTCCTTGTTGATTGAGTATCAACAGACTTAGGATTATCCTTCTCATTAGAAGGTTTCTTGGATTTTCCCTCATTTTTATTATTACCTACTAATTATTCAGATGAAGTGGATTGGACCGCATTCACCTCAGAGGTTTAAGAAGGAGCGAAAGTAGTTGTGGTGTTTGGAACATAACTAGATTTTGGAGTTGGTCTTGATGGATCATTCGATGGATGAGGAACATTAGGGATGAGATCGTAAAGTGTTCCAGACTTGGAGTAAACCAATTCCAAATACTTCACATGGATGATAGCCTGCTCCTTAGTAACTATGTTTCCCATAGCAATATTGTGTGCTATGGGAGGTAAGAGCGACTTTGTAAACCAATCCGTGAGGAGTTGGTTTAGAATTGGACATGTTAGCACTCTGTAAATTCTATTCAGATGAATAGACAGATGACAGAGGTAACTGTTTGAACTATCTTTATAGTTGAGGCACTAGCCTACTCAACTTAGAGAGGGCTCTCTCGTGTCACTTGATACATCTATGGAAATCGGTGGCTAGAATTGGTTTATTTTGGGGCTTTAATAAAGTTGTTGAAGAGCTGAAGATGGCCTTTGGGCTATGGGGTCAAGAATGTAGCATGTATTTCCAGATCATGAAAACAATAAAGAGGAAAAGGCTAAATGAGGAAGTGACTTCTGAGTTTATGCTTGAAAATTTTAGATGGTATTAGAAGAAAAGAAACACACTACTATTATCAGAGGATTATAGTAATGAATTCTGAAATGGTTTAGAAGAGATGAACACAATCTAAATCATCAAGATGAGAGCATCAAATAATGAATTCTAGACTTTTAGTTTCTAAATTTAGATAGAAGAAAGAAAAGTGAAAATACAAAATAGCAGGAATCACATACTACGAGAGAAAACGAGACTCATAACACTACCAATTAGAATCTTTTCATAAAAAGTCCCAAAATATGCCTCTACACCCATGTATTCATTCCATCCCCAGAGATTTATACAGTTTTTCGGCACAGAGGGTAGGATTCTCTTTTCTCCATGATTCTAAACTCATGAAGCCAAGCATATATAGAGGAATTTCATATGGAATTTAAAACGTTCCGACTTCCTCATAATTCTAAAAACATATACGAGTTACAAAAAGGAAAAAAAGTTGTATTATTTAAAGGGACCATTAGTAATTGGTCTGTCATATCAGGAATCCCTTCTCTTAATATGACATCTGTCAAAAACTATTTGAAATACACCAAAATTTTACTCGAGGATTCACCTCATCTTGGCGATTTCCTCCTCCAAGGTACTCCACCAATCAGAATTTTCCCCGACACTCTCTATCATCTCGGTTTTGGCCTCTAATTTACTCCTTTTGCTCTTCTTCTTCTTTGCGGTTGGGTAGTAGGTGTTATTTTTGTGTTCGTTTATGACAAGATCCATTATAATGGGGTTTAATATTACTCCCGACTCTGTCTCAGTTTCAGGTTCGGTATGAAATTTAGTCGCCTCCATCTACAAGAACCATCTTTCATTCCTACTTATTGACCCGCCTGGTACCTTAGCTAAGAACCCAATTTCACCATACACCATTTGATGGATATTATCCATGCTTTTTAAACTTCTCAGAGACCTTGATTTTGCCACCCTTTGGGTTTACAAAATTCAGGAGCATAGGCCGAGCTTGTTTTTCTTATGCATAAGATGAAAATTTCCCAGAATAGGATAAAATGATTCATATTTGAGATTTTAATGTTTTGTGTACTTTGCTCATGAATTACTGTCACAGTACCTTGGTGTGACATGCTTCATCAATCTACTTCGAATGATGAGCCTTGAGTTAGTTATGCAGTGACGTCCTTTTGGTACATCATCCGAGAAAGTACCTGGACCAGTGATGTGAGGTGATCTGACCAACCACTATCTTCCCCGCGAGCTATTGATATGAAGTTTTGAAACACATGACATCAGGGCCATGGGAAAAGTGGTTTCAAGCAATCCTTTGTCTCCCCCAATGCATGTTTAAGAGCACCACACATTCCCCATCAAAACTAGAGTAGTTTTCCTCGGTCTACCTTCGTGATGTTAAGTTTCATGCTATTTGTTTGTCCGATGTAGGCTTCGACCATAGATTAGTATTGGTGGCCCGCCGAGATACTCCCTTCCCACTTTTTCTACATTCGTTCACAAGCCGCGAAATATAGTCGAGTGCTCTGAACTATTGCACCTCTACTATGGTATAGCGTCTCGCTAAACTTCAGAAGTTTTTAGATCCTGATAAAAAATGTTAGGGTGATAACATTGGCTCCAACTGGGGATGCTATCCTCCCAGTGAGGTAGTAAAGAACTCATAGACCCGGTGCCTGATCCATGGGGCTATTCCCCAAAACATGTGTGTTTCCTACTCCTACCAAGCTCTGTGCACTGCTTCCAACTGCATGGGGGACATCCGAGTGCATTATTGAAAACTGACTACATCTAGTGCTAGAAAACTCAAACTGGAAAAATGCTTGACCGGCAAGCTTATTTTCACATCCCTACCTACCCTAAAACTACTGGGATGACCAGTCACTCAGGTGATGATAAAGTGCCAATGCAGCCAATCAAGCAATTGGTTTCCTGATTTTCCTTTCACATTTTTCTCAAGCTGGTAGAAAAATGTAAAGGATGGTAGCTAAAAAAACAAATTGAATACAACATTTGAGATTATGAATGAAGAAAATTCATCCTTCACTGAAGACTGTAATAGTATGGCCATCGGATGTTGAAAATCACAAAAAATCATTTCTCCCTGATGAGTAAAAACCAACAGGCAAGTATCTTTCATCAGTGTTAGTTGTTTTTGCTCTATTTCTTCTATTCTGAGAACATCTTCGAATGAAATGGTGATGATAGGTTTGTCTGCTTGGCCATGCATATCAACAAAAATATTCATATATTCTTGAACATCTTCAAATATGAAAGCCATATAATATGCACCAAGGTTATCCTCTTGTTCATCAAACAACTCTGATGTGGTTTCATTAAATT
>ML776965.1:302584-316747 GCA_009831015.1 Picea engelmannii
GCTAAACTTCAGAAGTTTTTAGATCCCGATAAAAATTGTTAGGGTGATAACATGACCTTTAATAAACCGTCTCCATCATATAAACTCACGAATATGCTCAAATATGTGGGTCAAAGAGGATTTCCGAAGAGAGGTCATAAGTTATGTACTAGTCTCGTATCGTATAGGAAATTGAAAATGCGTCAGGAAAGCCATAGAAAGATAGTTAAATTCTACAAAAGAGTTACACGACAGTTCAATGTATCATTTCTCTTCCGCATCCATAAGTGTTGTCTAAATAAGTATAATATGAATGGAATCATCCATCAAAGAGTTGGAAGAACACCATAAGTGGAAAGTCATAAAATGAATGTTAGGATCCTCCCCATGTTTTTTGTTAAATTTTAGAATGTCGGACGGTAATTTGGCAGGTATTGTTAAACATTATTTTTGTCATCCCTATGACCATTAATGATGTAAACCTATCTATTTCCTTCAAAGGGGTCAGTGGCCTAAGTTCCTGAAGAGAGAAGGGAGAAGAACTTTCCCTCAGAAAGGAAGTTGCATTTTCCTGTGTAAAAACCTTATAAAAAGAAAGTTCACAGGTTGCCTATGTATTAGGGTGCTAGAATACTTGATTCTCGCAGGCTGTCCACACTTAGGGTGTGAACTGTTTGCAGGCTGCTCTATAGGCAGGGTGCGACAATGCTTACACATGGGAAAAATGAGTATTTTCTTGAATCTTCTATAAGGAGAAAGTTCCATGGTGAGGTGGCATCCGAATGTTTTGGATCTTACTCGCTTTCATGATTTAGTGGGATCATCCTAACCTCCTCACCTTATCCTCTTCAACTTATAAAAGGAGAGGAGCTCTCTTGGAGAAAGTTAGCTTTGGTTAGATTTGGAGCTTTTGGGATTAGCTTGGATTTAACTAAGTTTTGAAGATTTTTAGCTTGGCTAGATGAGCCACTTTGTCAAGATAGATTGCGAATATTATCAGATCTGTGCTCTTAGAATTCTTGGAGTGAAAGTGTGTGGGGAATAAAGGACAGTTGGAAGGGACCTTACGACATCAAGGCCATGGTTGTAATCTCTCTTTCACATTTAATATGATACAATAATATGATTCTTTCCTATAAAGCTTGTTGTGTTTTATTGTATGATTCCTTGATCACATACATAGGTTTATATTGAGTTTATGCTATTGCTATCACTTTGGTTGGTTGCGTTCTTTTGTAGGATCATCATTGTATGAACATTGGAATGGAGCTAGGATGGTGATGGTGAGAGGAAGTGACGTTTAAACGGTATGTCACCTATCCCTCTTTAGTTTGTAAATTGAATATCTAAAACTTAAGGAAAGCGTCATGTTCTGGTGTGTTTTGTTCTAGATCTAGGTGGATCGAGGGAGATCAGTTAGTGTCCACACCTACCGATTATTCCGATAACAAAATTGGTGATTCCACTGGGGAACGGATTGTTTCCTAGTTAGTTTGGTTTCCCTTGCTTTGATTGCTTGTTTTCTAGTATCCGAGTCTATGGGAGATCCATCCAGACTCTATGTATCTGAAAGTTCACTCAAATTTAGTCCTTTTTCAATTTTTTGCTTGTTTACAGGCATTCTCGCACTGTAACCTTTAGTGGCCTACGAGAAACACCTGATTTCACACGCTAGTGTTAAGTCCAGTGCAAATCCCTCACAGTCAACCTTTGTTCAGCCTGCGAGAATCTTTGATTCTCGCACTGTAATACACTGCCAGCCTGCGAACTTGTTTCTAAATTTTTTTGGATTGGGTCTTGTCATCTTTTGATGAACCATTTTTTCTTTGATCAACTGGATTGAGCTTTTGGAGCCTATCTTGATCTACTTACAGTCTGCTTCACATCCCTTGAGTTTCTTTTAGCCACTTTTGCTTTGTTTGTTTTTGAAGGATTAGTCTCTTGCTTTGAGTGTCTTTCAATTACAAAGCGTGTGTTTTCTTTAGAATTGTTTAAGGAAAGATGAGATTTCTTCTGAATAGTTAGCTTTAAAAGAAACTTTTAGTTTGGGTTTCTTTGTTTTAAGAAAGTTCATTATTGCTTTTAGTGAATTTTTTTGAAACAAACAGATTTATTTTCTTGCTTTATATTAGATTGGGGGCATCCTTCCATTTGAAGTAGCGAAATTGCATGATTCTTGGCATTTTTTGATCTTAAATTATGAAAAATTTTCCCCCTCATGGCCATGAATCATGCATTGGTGTACAATACCTTTTTCTCATTTCTTGAGAATCTTTATATTGATGAATTTAATGAATTTTGGGACATCATGCATATGGGAATGATAAATGTTTTCTCCTTCTCGCAGCATAGCTTTCATCGAAATGAAAAAAAATCATCTTCATCTCTTTGCATAACTTTTGAGTCGGTCGAAACACCATATTGTCCATGCCATTTTCCTTTTGAGTAACAACGGCCATAAAATAAAACGCTTATAAAAATTGATTAGACATTTTTATATTTTTTGGTAGAAAACCTACATTAGATTAGTTGTAGGGCTTTGGAATAGGTGTGAAAGATAACTTTCCAAAGTTGCAAACAAACATAGAATCTTGAGTTAGGGAGTAGTTAAATCCACTTATTACATTTTGTCCTGGGAAGCCCTTCTAACAAAAGGCTCAATCACAAGGTCACATTGAGACTGACAGAGTTACTCACCCTGCTTTGTCGGTCTTGGTGTAGAGATTGTGCGTATTATGGGGGTCGCTTGAGGGTATACCCACAATGATGAGTGGAAGCCTCTCAAGTTGATTTCGGGCTAGATACCCTTCCCTTGCGTGTGGATCGGACTGTCGAATGTCCCCCCTGGATTTATTGTTGTCATTGGTAACCTTAGTGGCCTATCACTGTAGGGTCTTTACACAAGGTCACTGTGAAGGGGCAAGTATTCATGGTACCTGGAATCGATGTTGGCCAAACTCACTCGGGCTCCTTGGAGGGTATACCCATGATTATGTGTGGGAGCTTGCACCAGGGTGTAAGTAGGTTAAGCATGTAATCAACATAACTTTTCCACTCGCTCTATCTCAACCCCTTCTTATTTTGTTTCTATGACGTTGGATTTCATAACCAACTAGTGAGTTCATCGTGAGAAGGTTTTGTTTGCTTGCTTGCTTACTAGATTTTTAGCGTGTTCTGTCTGTTTTCCCTAGTGAAGTCTAGATTGGATTTTTGTTTTTAATGGTGTTAGTTCCTGAAATGACCAATGAAGGAACCTCTGCTCCAAGGGAAACTTTTGTTTTTCCTTCTTATGGAAACATTGGTCCTCCTCACATTGCTACTTTGAGCCTTCCAGGGCTCACAATTGGATTGTTGGTGTGGTTGTTTTCCACTCAGGTAATCCTGAATGCAACAAGTTCTTCGGTCATAAGAACTTCCATCCAAGAACATCAAACTCATGTTGATCCTTCACCATCTTCACCAGTAAGGTCTTCTTTGCCTTCTTCACTTGCAAGGTCCCCTTCCGTTTCATGTTCTTCGTTGAGCGAAAGTTTTGAAGCTAGTAACTTGGTGAATAAGAAGAAGAAGAAAAGGAAGAATAAGAAGAAGAAAATCAAGCAAGGATCCAAACCTCCAACCATTGTCAAACATGTTGGAAAACAACCAATTACTGTTACTAGTGCTGGAAGTGTTGATGATGTCAAGATCATCCGAACAACTCGTAAGCCCAAGTACCCTTGTAGGATTTGTAAGGGTAGCCATCTTCTTAAGGAATGCCCTGGTTTATCTAAGGTTATAGAAGCATGGTCTACACATCCTCGCCAACCCATGTTGTCAGCCTCTGAACAACATGCTGATGACTTCCTGTTGACTAGTCACGATACAGTTGGGAAGAAGAAAAGTAGAGCCAAGTTCCCATGTATGTTATGCAAAAGGAGTCATCTAAATCATCTTTGTCCTCATATGGAGGAAGCCTCAAAATTACTGGAAGACATGACTGTTTCACAACCTCAACTTCCAGCTGCTTATCGTAAGCTTTCTCTCAACCCTCCAATAGTTGATGGAATGATCACTCCGGTCCCTTCACCAGTCAATCTGGTTGATCATGTCGTCAATCTGGTCATGTCCTTCATTGAACCATTTGACAAAGTGGTTGATCTGATACTATCCTCGGTCAATCCCACTCTCCCCTCAGAGAGTGAAACCCAAGCGGTCGATCTGTTTCCACTTGTCGACCCCATTCTCCCCCTGGAGAATGAAACTCAAGTGGTCAATCTGATCTCTCCATCGGTTGATCCTACTCTCCCTCTAGGGAGTAAACCTGATACTGCATACTTTTTTCTCATTGATACAAAATCTCCCATGTCGAGGGGTATTCCTCCTTCTCTTGTAGGACCCCCTCCAAGTAATGAGGCCATCCATTTTGATTGGGGTGTGCTAACTAGACCTCGTGTTCCCTCTTACATTCCTTTCCAGATTACAGTACAGGTTTGTGGTCGAGACATTCCTCAGACATTGATAGATGAAGGTGCATCTATTAGTATTTTGTCCTCTATTGCTTGGAAATCTTTGGGTTATCCTCCACTTGCACCAGTTACGTAGAATCTGTTAGCTTTTAATAGAAGAACTAGTCAACCTTTAGGGACCCTTCCTCAGTTTCTTGTAACTCTAGGAGGGAAAAATATCTTTATTGACGTCATGGTAGTCCAAGACCCCTTGGATTTTTCTTTACTCCTTGGGAGAGATTATGTCTATGCCATGAAAGCTTTTGTGTCTACTGTTTTTTGTGTGATATCTTTCCCTCACGATGGATGGGTTGTGACTGTTGATCAACTTTCATTCATTGACCCCACCTGGATTGCCTCCCTGAATGGTTCTTATATGCAGATGATATTGCCCCCGCCACAGGTCAATTATGTGGCATTGTCTCCCATGGCTTCAACTTTTGATGACTTAGATCTAGTAGTTGACATGGTGATCTCTTCGATAGGGTTGCTAGAGCCTGATCTCTTTAATGCTATCGTGACCCTCGACATGGTGTCCTTCCAAAGTGTGTTTTTTCCTTCTAGTGAAGACCTCTTGGAAGCCATGACTGAGTTTTGTCCCTTGACATGGTGTCATTCCGGAGCATTGTCCTCTTGGAATCCATGATCAAGAAACCACTTCTGAGGATAGTTTTTTTCATCTCTGCAGCAACCTCGTTAAAAAATGAAATAGAGGTTTCGTGGATAGTTTTTGCATCTCTGAGGCAACCTCGTTAAAAAATGAAACATAGGTCTTTGAGCATAGTTTTCTAATTTCAATCTCATTAAAAAATGAAACCACTTGAGGATAGTTTTTGCATCTCTGAGGCAGCCTCGTTAAAAAATGAAATAGAGGTCTTTGAGGATAGTTTTTGTGTCTTTGTAGCAACCTCGTTAAAAAATGAAACAGAGGTTACGAGCATAATTCTTGTTTCTATGTCAAGCTCGTTAAAAAATGCAATAGTTTTCCCCCTCTCTCTTTGAGTCAAGTCGTACATCTATTATTCGAAGCTTCATTTCATTCTCCTTTGCAGTTAGATGAAACAAAGCTTGGGGGGCATTTGCCTTAGCCTCTGGACTTCATACTGAAGTTAAGCCACTAGTTTCTTAAGCTGGGAGCTAAGTACCAACCATCCATGTGTTATGTGTTGGGAAGCCTCAATCATAATTTCCTCTGGTTCAAGCTTGCGTAAAAATGAAACCAGGTCCAAGCATAGTTTTGTGTAGTTTTTAATCTTCTGTAAAAATTAAAATCTATCCCAAGCATAGTTTTGTTTTGTTTTAAAGCTTGTGTAAAAATGAAAAAAATCCCGAGCTGAGTCTTTATTCTTTCTCATGCTCGTAAATACATGAGAATAAGTTACCAAGCTTAGTATTTGTTCTTTCTCGTGCTTGTAAATAAGTGAGAATGTAACCGAGTATAAATTTTATCACCTTTTTGGACTCGTAAGGGTTATACGAAAAAGGAACCCCCTGGAGTTCCCTTTAAGCTCTTTTTAGACTCTCTAAACATGAAAAGATTGCTGAGCGATCTTGTTCTCTTCACGCTCGTTAAAGTATTTGAAGAAAACGTCTGTTGAGTGATAATTTATCTCGTTTTTGGTCTCATCAAACTATTTTACGAAAAAGGAACTGAGAGAGTTCTCTTTTAAGTGTTTATCCAGACTCTATAAATGATGGGGGGAAATTTGGGAAAGAAATGTATCTAAACCTGTATTCTGTGGAAGAGTCACTTTTGAACATGACACCCTTTCACTCGCCTTGTGTCTAGGTTTGAAAATCCACTTGTCTCTTGATCATACTCCTATAAGATTACAAATTGGTCTGTGATCCCTGCTGTTGAGTTAGTGTTTCCAATACAATTGTTGTGTCGTCAATATGTTCAAAGAGAAGTTCAACCCGAAAAGCCTTCTATTGCGTCGACCATTTTTGCAGTCTTTAAGCCTTCTATTGCATCAAACATCCCTGAGTTAGTCCTGAATCACTTGTTACTCTGATCTACATCAAATCTTGTTACTTGTTTCATGTCATTGATGTGGGATACATTAAGGCCCTCATGTGACGAGTCTTTTCCTGTCGACTTCAACTCGTTATCCAGGAATTAGACTTCGAAACTAATTGGTACCTTGGAACTTGCATGCCTTAATGGTAGGTTTCCTTGCTTTCGACAATGGGTTTTCATTATTGACCCCTGATTGGGAGATTCCGCTGAGTGTTTGACTTCAACTCATTAATTCACATTCATTGGATTGTACTAGTGTACCTTGGGAGTCATTGACATTGATGGTGATTTCCATCGTGCTTGTTAATGGTATACACAAATGACTGGTAATCAAGTGGTTTCTACCATGTTCGACTTCGACACATATATTCACATGGTTAGATTCGTACTATAGAGTGGTGGAGATGAAGACCCTGGATCTTTTCCGATAGATTCAGGTTGAATTGGAGTATATTCAGTTTTTACTGTTGCATAGATCCACATTGTATGTCCTGTGGCTATGTTCAAATTTGAGTCTTTAACACATAGATCCACAGTGTATTTTTGGTGGCTATGTTCAGATTTGAGTCATATCGTCATGGATCCACAGTGTATGTTTGGTAGCCATGACCTGTCTTACTTGACATGGGTCTTCTCATGTCAGCATTTATTCTTTGAGTCATTTGTATTTTGAGTATGGGAATGCCTACCTCAGTGATGATATATTATTGTACTGTATTTCCTTGTTTGTTGGCAGGTTTCCAATCAACTGTTACTTGTTCCCTACACACACTCCACAAAGTATTTCAGCTATCACTCTGTTCTAACTTCATATTTTGGGGGGCTCTCTGTTACACATTATTTTTGTCATCCCTATGACCGTTAATGATGTAAACCTATCTATTTCCTTCAGAGGGGTCAGTGGCCTGAGTTCCTGAAGAGAGAAGGGAGAAGAACTTTCCCTGAGAAAAGAAGTTGCATTTTCTTGTGTAAAAACCTTATAAAAAGAAAGTTCGCAGGCTGCCTATGTATTAGGGTGCGAGAATACTTGATTCTAGCAGGTTTTCCACACTTAAGGTACAAATAGTTCGTAGGTTTCTCTATAGGAAGGGTGCGACAATGCTTACACATGGGAAAAATGAGCATTTTCTCGAATCTTCTAGAAGGAGAAAGTTCCATGGTGAGGTGGCATTCAAATGTTTTGGATCTTAATCGCTTTCATGATTTAGTGGGATCATCCTAACCTCTTCACCTTATCCTCTTCAACTTATAAAAGGAGAGGATCTCTCTTGGAGAAAGTTAGCTTTGGTTAGCTTTGGAGCTTTTGGGATTAGCTTGGATTGGATTGAGTTTTGAAGATTTTTAGCTTAGCTAGATGAGCCACTTTGCCAAGATAGATTGTGAATATTATCATATCTATGCTCTCATAATTATTGGAGTGAAAGTGTGTGGGGAATAAAGGACAGTTGGAAGGGACCTTACGACATCAAGGCCATGGTTGTAATCTCTCTTTCACATTTAATATGATACAATAATATGATTCTTTTCCCATAAAGTCATTCTTACTTTATTGTGTAATTCCTTGATCATACGCATAAGTTGACGATTGACTATATTTTTCTATCTTCACTTTGGTTGGTTTGTGTTGTCTTGGTCTTGACCTCATGAGAGCACTAGAGTGAAGTGGGAGCAGCAGAGACCCTAGGAAGCGATACAAAGGTATGTCACTTGTTCCTCCCTACTAGCTAATTCAATGGTCATAACTTAGGGAAAGAGTCATTTCCTGTCCTATTTTGTTCTAGATCTAGGTGGATCTAGGGAGATATGTTAGTGTCGGTACCTACCGATTTGTCTGATAACAGGTATGGTGGGCCAAAACGAGGCATGAAGGATGGGATAATTTGTTAAACATGAAATATCTAGAAAATCTAACGTATCTAAGAACGATAGCTGTCAATTAGGTTTTTAATACTTGTCATAACCATATTGCGTAGGATCACCAATAGGACCGTATCCATGTTGTGGAGAGATGAAAAAACTAGATGGTCCTCCCATATACGGTGGTTTTCCTGGTCATTCACCTATGTAAGGTGGTTGTACTGCCTATCCACTCGTGTACTGTTGTTGAACAAATGGACGTCCTACGTACTGCGGTTGACCTATTCTTCCCCCTATGTATGGTGGTGGAAGGGTTTGTTGTTTTTGAATCGTGGGGTTTACTAACTGATAGTGCATAATTCCTTGTAGAGGAATGACTACCGGATTGGGATGAGTCCACAAAGGATTCACAACTCCTGGATATGGATGTCCAGGATACAGACCAATGGTAGTAGGGATAGAAGGACTTGTAGGAGTGGTTTACCCCCATTCTATTTGATGGTGCAACCATGTAGGTTTCCCACCAGTAAAAAGTTTCCCTACAACTGAAGGTTTCCCCCCCACTAAAGGTTGGCCTCCCATTGAAGATTGACCTCCGATGTAGGGAGTACTAATTTGTGATGTGTGAGATGGATGTTTAGTAGCTTATATAATCGTGGTTGTGTGAACGATTTGACTGTCAGTCATTTGACTGATGGGATGACCAAGTAAAGAACTTGGCGTGTGCATGTGTGGAAAAAATGAAGCAGGAATATTACCTGACTCATGTGCAAGAGGAAATGAAGGTGTAAGTGGTCGATTCATGGTTACCTAGAAAAAATCAATGTATCCCGTGGATGATGGATCTAAGAGTGGTTGGCCAAGTGGAATAGTAAATAGAGGATTCAAAAAAGATGTCAAGCTTTCTACAAAGTTTGGTACTGGTTTTTAAATGTGATGGCCACTTCCAAGAGAGACGATAGTAGTTTCATAATTTTGATGTGTGATCACTGCTTCATAATAAATAATATGTTGTGGTTCTTGAGTATCAGGTTCCATGCCTTGTATACTATGAAAATTATGATTCTAAGGCTGACTATGAAAAAAAAAGAAACACACTACTATGGGAACTAAAAGAAATCAACCAAGGAACAACATATTTAAGGATCTTCTTAAGACGGTATATCAAGCCACCAGTGAAGAAGTGAGAAATAGTTACTCTGACCTCTACATAAAAAACCCTTCTCAGTGCAAGAAACCCTCTCTTTCATGGGATCACCCTCCAAGGGTACTGAGAGTGTGATATGACGTCTACCCCAGGTACCATGGGAATCCCCCCACAGTCACCTCTGTAGGTACCTAGGAAAGGCCACTAAGTTTACCAACTCACAGTCAGCCTCCTGGGATGTACAGTCGATAGTTGTATCTAACGTATCAACAATATGTCAAAGTATGAATCTCTTCAAGAGAATTGAAGACAAGTGGACCGATAGGACTCCATAGGACCCTGAATGGATACAGAGTTCATGAAGCACTGAGACCAAATGAAACCAGTGGTTTCTCAAGAACAATCCCCAATATATGATCTTTCCACTATGATTGGTTAAGATTTGGAGGGGTAATCTCTGTTTCTCTTCCTCACACCACCTCATGTTTATCCCCTATGTGAGAGGGGGTTCCCATTTATGCTTATGTGAAAGTTATATTTATATTCTCTTTAGTGTTCTATAGTCTCTTTAGTAGTCTTAGACAATTTACTCACTTCACCTAGTCCAAAGACCTTAATCCTAAATTATTGTTTGTGTGTTAAAAAAAAAAAGATATTCAAATTTATTTTATTATTGCATGGTTGATTTTAATGGATTTTAACTCAAAGGGTTCACATAGATGAAATTGATGCTGTGTAAGAGACTCAAATCCAGTAGAATGCAAAATAATGATACAAATTTCTTTCTTTCAATGAATTCTATGTATGAGAAGGAGAATAGTTCTATTCTTGTTAACAAAAGAAAGCACTCAAAAAAATGAAACTTTCAATTTCTGGGATCAATATGATGCCAAAATACCAAGCAAATGTTTTTGAAAACCAAAATGCACATGCAAAACTATCTCTTTCCAAACATAAACCAAATCAAAATTCCTAATGAATGCACAATTTCTTCGTTTGATTAACTATGCAAGGAGATATGAAAACTTTTCGGTTCTTAACTTTATTAGGAAAGAGATCTAAGTTTGATACAAACAACTATGAGGCAAAAATAAATCAAACAAGGCGCAGTGAAAGTGATGAGAACTGAAAGAAAACAAGTAGGACATAACTTGTTTAATCAAGAACTCAATGATACAAAAGAAAAAGATGAAAAACACTCATGAAAATCCTCAAACGATGAGCAACAAGAAACAATAATCAAGATAGGTTGTCATAAGAGTCCTAATCATCCATAAAAGCAAGATGTTTCAAATGAAGGCAAGAAGGCTCAATACCAAGCAAACTTTGGAAACCTTAGTTGATGAACAATCTTAAGTAGTGAAGCAACCTGAAAGCTTTATGAGACGAAGATCAGATAAATTCAAAAGGAAAAAAGAACTAAGGGATTATGTTAACCCAAGGGGATCACAACAAAGTGAAAATTTTCAAACTCAAAGGATAAAAAAAAATGAAATCTAAATTCCCAACTCTTAGAAAAACAAAGTCAAGAGTATTCAAAAGTCTTTGAGTAAAAAGCTCCTAAGGATTAGACTAAGAAAAATTGACCAGAAAGGGGTAGAAAAACCTAGAAAAGGAGATCAACGCTCATGTTTCCAAAGGGACAGTGTGATACAACACTATGTTATACACTATAGAGAAGCATTGATAATAGATCAAAACTCTTGTATACATAGAAGAGGAGTGCTACCCTTCCCAAAAATTCACAAATAAGGCTTAAAACTCAGAAATTTTTTCTCAAAAGATTGTGAAATTTTCAATGAAGAAGAGAGAAAGGGATGTAGATTAGAAACAAACAACAAATATAATATAAAGCTGGGAAAAATATCATATGATCCTAGGAAATACAATTCAATGTCCTTCCCCGGTGGAGTCACCAATTTCTGTTATGAAAATATTCCCCTATTGACAGGTGAACTTTCCTTTGGATTACTGACCCCTAAACCAAGATAGAAAAACACAAGAGGACACTAACATCCCTTTGAATTCAATTTAACTAATAAGAAAGAGAGAGAGGGAGAAGATGTGTGATGCACCTAGTTTTGAAGTTTGTCCTCACTTCTTCCAATTCGAGCTTGATCTCCAAACTTCTTAGCACAACTTGATACCTGAAATGAAATAGAAAACAAAGAGAAACAAAGAAATCCTACTCTACAAGATTAGATCAAACAAATTCATCCACAAAGATTGAAGGAACAGTAGACAAGCGCATGCAAGAATACACAATCTTGAAGGAAATAGGCCAATTATATTAAAATGAGAACCCAGAGTGAATACTTGCAAACATGGATGATGATGCAACATTCCTCCAAGCTCCTCTCATCCAGCCCTTGCACGATGCTACCAAGATCATAAGTCTTATATACAAAAGATTCCTCCTTCCTCTTCTTCTCCATGGAAATACCTTATTATATATGATTTGGAGGATTATCCACCATGGAGAATGTCACTCACTAGATCCACTAAAATGGGACCTCCAAGATTTTTAGGGAGAAAATATCTCTCAAGGATTTTAAGGAGGAAATATCTTTCAAGATCCACCAAATTAGGATTTTTGTTTGAGAAAATATCTCAACCATCCATGAGATTCTCAACCTCTCCTTGAGATTAGGAAACTAAATGTGAGGTGGATTATCACACTAAATTAATTTCCTTTTTATGAATATTAATAAATAATACATGTGCACATAGTATTTTGATCTTCATATAATATATTTCTCATCCACATTGACTAGGGATTGTGACAAATATTCTTTCATGGTGTCAGTGTATGTGACACTTTTATGACACTTGCGACACTTAGGTTGAGGTACTTAAGTGTGGAATTTTGGTGTGTAACACTTTTTAGTCAACTGAATCTTCAAGACTTCTTATTTTTCCTTAGCTCCTTCAAGTTGAGTCTTTATATTGATAACCATTTCTTCTATATTATAAAAGAATTTTGTGCAGTTATTAGTTTTATCATATGTATTTAACTCTTCCATATCTTTTGTTATATCAACAACTTCATTCTTCAATCTTTTGATTTCTTCCTTGTTTTCTATCTAAATCCTTTTGAGGTTGATGGATTCCAATTCCAACTTGTGGCATGATTCTTCCTTTTTAGTTAATTGGATATTATGTTCTTTTTCATTTTTCTTAGCTTCTTCAATTTGAGTCATTAGAGTTGCGTTAGTGCTTTCATTTATCTTTTTGACGTTAACAATTTATAATTCCAGCATGTGACATGATTCTTATCTTTTAGTTAATTGGATCTTTTGGGATTCTTCATTTTTCTTAGCTTCTTCAAGTTGATTTTTTAGACAAATGACCATTTGTTTTGTCTCTTCTAATACTTATTTTCTTTTATTGTCACATGTCTTCAATTCTTCCATTTATTCTATTAGATTAGCATCTTTGGTCTTCAATCTTTTGATTTTTTCTTCTTTGTCTTCTAGCTGGATATTTTGTTCTTTCTCTTCATGGTTATATTGATCTAATTGTTGTAGTAGAAACACATATTTCTTTTGAAGTTTCTATAACTCTTCAAAAGTGCACATAACTATGTATTCAAGCTAGTCAAGAACATCCTTAGTAACTTCAATATATAGACCATTTCCTGGTTCCATACTAATCACTTCGAATGTAGTTATAACATCAGTCTTAAAATCTAATAGTTTTTCTTTAGTGAATACTGAGGTATTCATCAATTCCTTGATGTAGTAGTGTTCTTTGTTGATGACTTGGGTTTGCATAAATTCTTTGATGGAATTGTCCTCTTCTATGTTTTTTTCTTCATTCTGATCAGAATTCTCTTTATCTGTATTTTGATCTTCAATATGATTTGATTTCTCCATTTCTTTTTTTTTTTCTTTAATCTGATTGGATTTTTTTGTTTCTTTGTTTTGTTCTATAAACTAATTGGAATTCTTCATTTCTTTGTTTTTTTCTTTATTTTGATAATAATTCTCCAGCTAGAGCCATAGTACTTTAGAAAAGGTCCAGTGTCCCATCTTTTCTTTGACTTGGTGTAACAGTCCATTCTGGATTTCCTTTAATGCTATTGAATTATTTTTCTTTGCTTCTTTTGCAGTTTTGGATTTGTTCTTTGAGGTAGTTGAGTACTAAGGTTTATATACTACTGAGTCTGAAACACTAGATCCTCTTGACTTCATATACCATTTCATTCTTTTCCTCCATGAGGAGTAGTTTATTCCATCAAATGAGGGCGCTTCATTTGTGGAGAGAACCAGTTTCCACCCATTTCTTCATAATCTACCTTCCAGTGTTTAAATTGTGTTGAAGGCACTGACTATGATACCAATTGTTGAAACACACACTAACACTGAGAGGGGGGGGGGGTGAATTAGTGTTTGGAACTTTTGACTACTTTTACGCTTTCATAGATTAATTGAATTAACTGAATAAGATATATGAAGCTCAATTAATTATTCCCAAACATGTGTAACGAAAATTGTATGAAGTAGATAAAATATATTTCTTTTATTTATTTAACTTGAATGAATACAAATAAAACCAATCCTTTAATATCTTCAAGTTCAACTGAATATGAGAGATCCAACTCTTTAATACAAGACCCAACTTGTAGCTCTCAGATCCAACTGAGAAATGAGGAATCTGTTGACGGGCAAAATTGA
>ML776965.1:319762-333399 GCA_009831015.1 Picea engelmannii
TCTCGGTTTAACCCTAAGTGACACTCCACAAGCATTTTAATTAACCCAAAGTGAAACAGGCTGGTATCGGCCTGGTTTCATTTATACCTTTTGGACATTTTAAACAAACTCCTATGCAAGTAGTGAGGCATGTTCAGTTCATATCCCACGAAAACCATGAGAAGCCTAAGGTGATACAGGAAAATGAAGCCATACCTGACCTCGCAAGTAATGAATTGCTTGGTCACCATGAGCAGGTCGTGCCAGCGTTGCTTCAGCATGTTTGCAGGCAAACCCCTGTCACAAGAGCTCACTCTTCGTGACTGGAAGAGTAATGTCCATGGGACATCCTCTACTTTACAGTTTTTCGACCATCTCTGTCCGACAACAGGAAAACGAGTGGCTAGACTAAGGAACTGTTCGTTGATTTCCAACTGCACATCCCCAACCTTGGCTCGACAGCCATCGAAGGTTAATGTAAATTTCCAAGCCACACCAGGGTTATAACCATCAAACTTTCGGATGAAAGGGAGCCATCCGAATTCCTCCAGGTCGCTATATGCACCATCAAACATCAACAAAGCTTGGCGACCATTGGGTTCATCCCTTATGACTGGAGCCATGGTGCGGGCATCATGGTAGGGTTCAGATCAAACACACATGAGTATAATCGATATGGCTAACAACTGCAAGCGCTCAAAGAGGAGGCAAATCAATAGGCACGTGCGAAGGTGGTGGGTTAGTTCACCGCCATGCAAAACATTAATGGCACAGTACAACACTGTTTAATCAATTATTACATCGCTCAAACCACATTAATCGGTTAACACAGGAATTTAAACGGTGGATAGCTATACCAAGGCACCATTGTATCGTTTGAAACCACGGAGAATCAAGCCAAAGTTGATACGTGCCATTAATCAATGTAAAATCAAAACCATATATCAATGCGCCAAGTATAATTCAAACCAAAGTAAATTCAAATGTTTCATCAACGCGCCAAGTGTATAATCAAACATTGCCATTCAATATGAAATCCAACTCAAACTCAAACGTTACCATGCACTTGTTGCACAATATAATCAAAGTCTTATAACATTGTGACCAATGACTTTATGAAATTGATAAGCTTAGAGGTTAAGATAGTAAGGGTCACATTAATATAAAACAAGATCATCCATGACCCTTATGAAATCAATTATAACTGATAACTTATCATGCTCAATGCCTTACCAAAAATCAAGTTGCGCAATGAAAATTAAGATAGGTGAATGGACATGTTTCAAAAAATCAATCCAGTGACTTAATAGCAAACCAAAGGTAAGTGCCTTTCAGAAAATCAATGAGTAGACCATGACAGTTAGAATAACGATGGAAGAGTTTTCACGCTTTCAGTCGTGAAAACTAATTTGAAACCAATTCGCAAACATCGTATAGAATGAAAACATCATCTCTTTTCAAGATGCGACAGTCATTTGAAGTTCAGAAGATGTAGGTGTAGGCAGCTTTTAGAGCAATTAAAAAAAATTGAATTGGCTTCCAACAGAATCCAACCCTTATAACAAGACTCATCTTGCTGGTCTCATATACAAATGAGATGTGAGGAATCCAACCCTCATAACAAGACTCAACTTGTAAACATGCACCAACCTGATAGAATGAACTTCCATTCAATCCATTATATATATATATATAATCCACCAAGACACTCTAAGATTCACCACCACTTCTGGTTTATATAGTATTTCAATAGGCATAGGATTGAATCGTTATGTCTTTTGATATGAACCATTGCATCTATTCATTTAATTTAACATAGATAATATTCTCCTTTTATTTATTAATTTATCATGTAATTTTATCAATTAATTACAAGATTAATATTGATTTAAATTTCATCTACATGAGATTATCACAGGTATGGATAGAATCCTTATAACATTCTCATGATTATGTTGGATCCCTAGTTATTCAATGGATCATATTCAATATTTTACTATCTCTCTATACTGCTATGGTGATAATCTCATCAAATTACTTCACAGACCCCTAGCTATTCATAGAAATCAAATTCTGCAAAGGCACTTTCTTCAACCCACTTACCTTTGTGACCGCACAGTCAAAACCATGGGCTTAGCTATTTCAAATTTTGTTATGTTAGTGTTTTTCTCCTTCCAACCTTATTCTTCTACATGAGACCATATTCAAATGTCCAAGGGATTATTTAGTTCTATCCCCTTTATGCTCCTTATTATATTTTTACCTTATCACGTGACCGATGTTGGAGCCAATTTCTTCGATACTTCGGCCTTCGAGATTTTGGCCTTTGCAATCCTTGTATTCTTCTAGAGTTTTTACCTTCCAGAGTGGTTACATATCATGCTGGCTAATCCAATGGCTAGCATTACTCTTGAAGTTTTCATATTGATGGTCAGTTATGATCCTTGTACATTCATTGAAGTTTGTCTTTTAGATGATCGACGACTCTGACTTAATCTTTAGTTGAGGTGGGCAGTTTTCATATACTCTAGAACTTCAGAGATTCGTGACTCTTAGACTCAAGGTTACTAGAAATATGAAGTAGCTCAATTCTTCTTGAGGTCTACCTAATGAATAAGTCATAAAATTATGGTGACCACTTGCTATCTGTTAGCACCTCATGCTTACTCTATTCTTCCACTATGTTTGATCAACAATCGAGAATGCTCCTGAATTAGATCAATGATTAATGTTACTTTGTGATTCTGGACTTCGACGATTACCTGATAATAGAAGCATGTATATCCACTAATTTAGTCATCCGAGAGTGATGTGGCTTGCTAAAGTCACTCAAGATGATGTGGAACCTAATTATATGTGCCATGTGTCACTCTGATTCATGATTTTCAAGGTCATTATGTGCCACATCGACCTTGACATTTGTTACCACCTTATTGGGCCATGTGTCATCTTTGTCTCCTACCACATATCTCCGTCTTGGATCATGGCTTTGCACTTCGTGGCTTCAGTACTTCATGGATATGAGATTTTTTCACTTTTATATCAACCTTCTATCATCATCGAAGTGCCCAATATGTTTTTCCACCATTTGATCTTTCCTTGTCTTGATACGAGGATGTATGTTTACTTTGGGACTTTGTTCCTTCGGTCCCGCTTATCCTATCCTTCCACTACTTGATCCAACAACTGTTAGTGGTCCCAAAATGGATCAACAATTAGCATGACTTTCAGACTTCAATATTTCAAGGTTTACCCTATCCTTCCACTGTATGTTGATCAAAGGTTGGCAGGATTTACCAACTCTTCCTTTGATCCGACGGTCAATGCAAGTTCGTGACTTCAGGGATTTGGCCTTTGGGTATTCCTACATGATTCAGACTTATTTTCACTAGAGTGGTCATCACTAGAGTTGACCACCATTGGATTCTCCTATCCTTATCCAATGGTCACCATGAATTTCCCAAATCTGATGGCCCTCATTCACTTCGGGACTTTGGGGCTCTGGTCTTCGGGCATTCTTGGTTTTTATGAACTTCTTATCGTTGGAGTGGACCACCTTATTTCCTTTAGTATGATATAAAATTTCAACATTTCCATTCCATATTGATGGTCAACATTTAATTCTAAATTAAATCTTGATCTAACACATGAGAACTCATTCGAAGCTCCTTCTTGATCGACGATTGGCTTTTATTTCATGACTTCAGGATTTCTTGGATTCTCCCTTGTCTCCAGTAAACGACGAAGTGGAAAAAATTATGTTATCCTTCTACTTGGTTTAGATCAACGATTGATAATTCGAGCAACTGTAACAGAGTTTCCTCACAGTTCTGAGGGTGTTCAGTGCTCTTCTTTCTGATCCGTTCATCGTTATTTCTCCTGATATTTTAATAATTGATTTTTCATTATTTTATACATTGATCTTTAGTCGCTAACCCTCCTCAACTCTTAATTCCTTATGCTTCATTACTCTGTACGTGGATTCTTTGCATGCTACTTTTCATGTTCTTTAGGAACATATGATCACTGTCAATCCTATCGTGATCAACAATGATCACAAATTTCTTCTTCCCCAAGGTGATATTCCTTTTTCTCTGATTATTGTATATCTTTGAATCATGTTTCCATCAATGAAAACACACAATCAATAATGGAAACACCCTTAAATTCAAGAGCTTGAAAATGAGGGATCACTTTTGATAGAAGTCATCAGGGATCCCGAGGAATGAGAAAAATAACTAGAGGGTAGCACATAGATGAAAAAATATGCTGTGAAAATACAAAAATATAGGATACACACAGACCCAATTCACCCACGTAGAATAATAGAGATTCAACACCCCCTGAGATGAGTTGTAGACTCACAAACAAATGGTGATGTGAATGGGAAGCATAGATCTCACACACAACTATGAGAAATTGAGATAAAAGGAGAGGTTTTCCTGAGGAAACTAGGAATATTTACAAAGAATTAAATGGTCACCGTGGAACAAATAAGACCCATATCAAAACTAGATAAATAAAGGAGCATGAATTTGTTCTTACCAGAAATAAATTGGCATTGGTAGGGGGAGGTCAATGAAGGATGATATGGAAAATAAGGGGCTCCCTTGTGTAGAAAAAATCTAGTTGAGAAGGTTCCTAGAAATATCTTGGAGGTCCTGAGCTTAGTGGAAAGAGGGAAGCTTCTCTTGTTGCCAATGAAGTGAAGGAGAATAACCTTCCCGATCCATTCCTTGAATTGACAATCCACTAAGAGAATCACATGGTGGTATCATGGCCTGGTATGGGGCTGGCATGTTGTGTAAAGGAAAAGTGCATAATATATTACGATTGGGTGGAAAGGAATTTCCCCTTAGTCAGTTGGCTAGTTGTAAGGCATTTTTGGACATATAAGTTTCTTTTACCTATAATGTTTCTTGAGTGTTTGCTAATGGTTATAGATTGCATTTTGTTTATTTTAATAGGTAAAATGTGATGAATGAATAATAAATCTAATTTGAATGAAGTGTTGCAATAATCACTTAAATGAATGAATAAAGTAATCGTGAAGTGGATGAGAAAGTTTGATATAGGTTGATAACCCTATATTTTCCCTACCCTTTTGAAATGGAAAGTTTGTAAATTTGTTTTTTGGGTGTGAGGGTTGTGTGTTTCTTTCTTGGTGGAGGCCTAAAGTATTTGAGTTAAATTCTTGTAGGAAGGAGTATGGAAGACTATGGAACTTTTAAATTCATACATGACCCTTAACCCTATTGAAAATATTTATTTGAACCTAAAGGAATGATAGCCATCGATTCAATGGAAGGAGGAAATATTGACTATTCTTCGGATATATAGGCTTCAGGATAAGCCTATTAGAAGTTTAATCCCTTGGAAAAACCCAAAATGTGAAGTCTTGGTGAAATCCCGATGGGAGAATTCCAAGAGAGTGTAAGCCATCGATATATTGGAGGATGGGCCAATGGGAGATGGGACGTAAATGCCCTAAGTGCTAAGACAATTTTTTTTGGGGAGAATGGAGTATGCCAAGGTATGAAAAAGGGTGTATGAGGAGTTTTTGATGGGAAATGTCCAATTTTGAGAGACCAAGGACAAGGAGAACCATATATTCATGGTATAGGAGCTGACAGGTTCCGAGCCATTAGATTTGGGATGATCCATGCCGAAGAAGTAGTATTTTCGAAGTGATGTCCCAATTAATATTTGATATACGAGTGATCCATAGACATTGGATGTGAGGATCTGAGGATCACCATATCCATCAAAGTATTTTTTATCGAGAAGGACCGCTCTAGAAATATCATGATCACTTGGAGTGGTACATTCTGATGGCCAAAGTCGTGAGTGGAGAAGAACCATCGATCTATGGGTATGGTAGTTGATGCGATCAAAGCCATATATTTTTTGTAGACCGAACCTATCAATATGTTAAGTGGAGGATGAGGGAGGAATTAATTGTCATGTAGTTTTAGGTGTCGAATAGATCAGGGCCATTGATTTCATAACTAGAAAACTGTTGGATTTGTCAGGAGTACAACTATTGGACAAGTTCTATTAGGAATGACGTGTGGGATGTGTAACCTACTTTTTCGATGGGGAGGAAACATGACTCTACGCTGACCTTCGATATGGTTGGGCTAAGTGAGTCACAACCGATTGATTGAGGAAACTTATATTTGGTCTCTGTAGCAATGTTTCACCTAGGAATTGTTGAGAGAGAAAGGGTGATGAATATGTTGATTTGTCACAATTTCAAGTGGAGAAGAAGGTGAAGAAGAGGTCCATGTGTGCTCCATATAGGACATCTAGGTCACTTAAGGGTGTAAAACCTAAGACTTGAAGCTTAGTGAAAGTGGAAATTTGACATCCCACCAACCTATGTGGGTTTAGGGTGCTAGGTGTGTTACAAATGGATAGAAATTAGTTGGAATGTATGAAACAAAATATGGATGGAAATTTCGAACATATGGAACAAAATATTATAAAATCCTTAAATGGGAAGCTCCCTAAAATTGATAAGGTGTCTGAAGGGACTCAGGAAATTAAAGGTAGTATTTCGGTTGAACAACTTTCCAATAATAAGAATCTTCTGGGGGCATTTAACTCCAATAGTGGAGTTACTTATGGATGGTTTCTAAAACAAGTGAACCTTCCTAAGGTTGAATTAATAAATGTTGATGGAACAAAGGTCTTTACCTGGGTGAACCAAATAGATAAATATTTTGAACAACATATTGTTATGTATGATAAGCAAAGGATTCACATAGAAAAATTTAACATTGAGATAAAACCATATAAACAGTATCAATAGGTAGTCAAAAGGAAGCCCCAATATTATTATTATACTTTGGTTTTATTTACAAGAGACTTAGAATCACAATATGGGAAAGCTTGGGAACAAGAATACTTCAACCAATTGACAAGAATCAATCACTTAGGTGACATTGAAGATTATGATTCAAAATTGTAGGTGTTGTCCACAAGGGTGGATAACATAAGTGATGATAATTTGTTGGAATATTACATGGGTTTATTAAAACAAGACATTGAACATGAGATTTTCCTGAAACATCTTGAAAATATTATGGAATCTATCCTATGTGCTCATCATATTCAAGCCACGAATACACACAAGTCTACCATTGGATCATATGCAGGAAGAAGAGATAATTTTTCGGTTCATACCTTATCTCAACCTTCTTGAATATCAGAAAACAAAATGGATGAAAGAAGATAAAAAGGACTATGGTTTGGTTTTAACAACAAATGCTCAAAAGGACACAAATTTCAAGAAAAAATTCTTCTACTTGGAAATAATTATGAAGAAGAAGTGGATGCATATACAAAAAAAAATGAGGAAGAACTTGTCAACTTAAAATAGAAGGAAATAGAGGCTGTAATTGTGCACAAAATTATTTAAATAGGTGAAAAATATTTGACATATCTGAAGGATCATAACACAAAAAAGTGAGGAGGAAGATGAGCAAGATACAAAAAACATTCAAAGACAAAAAGAGAAAGGATTTTCCAAATCTAAGGAAGGATTAATATATCCTTCCCTAGTGGAGTTTCCAGTTTTGTTATGGAGAGATCCCCCTTGCGGACATGTGATAACTCCCTCAGATCTACCCATGATCTAAGACAGACTACATGATAGACAAAAATATGGTTCTACTCTATATCTACTAGATATGATCCTAAATTATGTAATATGAAGGGAAGAGAATAATTCAAACCTAGTTCTCGATGGTTTTCCTTGAATATTACTCACTAGTGTAGCTCCATAAATATTGTTCCATCTCTTGCCACTTGGTTCCTACACACAAGAGAACAACAAATATCAAAATGAAAATCAAACCTTTCAAGAGCTAGGAATGCCAAATATATGCTAGATATCTCATCTAATTAAGGGAAGTCATATCTACCATTTTTCATCATGTATAAGTGAATACAATAGAAATGGAAGGAGAAAATCAGACAGGTCTATATTATGTGGAGGAAATAGTACATTGATCATGTTTTTCCTTGATTCTCGATTGAAGCGTCTCCTAGATCCTTGCTCTAACTCCTCTTTGACTCTCAAAAAAGAAAGGAAAAATCAAATATGAAGGCTAAAGGCTTGTTGAAGAACTCTAAAAATGAGTGACATAATTTATTATGAATTCTTCCTCCCTTGGAGTTCATTCCTTTTATATATTGATGGAGGAGGCTAGGGGATCATTATGTCTCTCTAGAAATTAGTGAACTCTGAGTCTACTAGGATTTCACAAGCTCCTCAAGTGATATCATAATTGTACCTATCATTGATCTCCTCGTAGCTCATGAATTATAGAAGGTGGCATGTGTGGTCACAAGCAAACAATGATGCAGTTAGTGACTGATCGCACCTTGTCAATGGTCAGACATGAGTCTTGTCACACATTTCTAGGAATTCAAGGCATGACCTCCCTCAAAATATTAGAAATCCAAGGAAAAAGAGTGTGTCTGAGCATGGTAGAAACAATAGGTCCTCCATGTGTCTCTAGGGTGGAAAATAGAGCTATAAAAACATCTTCTTTTCATTGCCACTCTCTCCTTCATCAAAGATTAAATCATGATTGAAAATAATTTTTTTGTTTCTAGATTATAGAACTTATAATTTTTTATCTGTCCATTGTATCCAACAAAGATACAATTTTCAATCTTATCATCTAGTTTATGTCACTTTTCCTTGGTAACATGAGAATTTGCAGTGCATTCAAACACTTTAAGATAAACCACACTTGCATTTATTTGACTTCAAGCCTCTTGAGGATTCATTACTTTCACACTCTTTATAGGACACTTGTTTAACATGTAAAATGAAATAACTATCGCTTCTACCTAAAAGAAGTTTAGAACAATCTTAGCCTTAGTCAGGCTCTACACCATTTCAACTATTCTATTTTTACATTTCTCTACTCCATTCTACTGAGTATAGATCGTAGTCGAATTTATTTTTATTCCATTTTCTTTTTGGTATTCTTGGAATTCATGAAAAGTAAATGCTCCCCCTGTATATGTATGTAACACCTTAAAAAAAACATTTTGTTTCTCTACAATAGCCCTAAATTGGTTGAAAAAACTTAAAGCTTTTGATTTATCTTTAGGAAGAAATATGCATATCCTCCTACTACAATTGACAATAAAGGTAATGTATTACCTACTCTTACCAATATAAGGTGTTTGCGTTGGACCAAAAACATATGCATGCACCAACTCAATAGGGGCCTTGGCTCTCCATGATCGTCTTGTCAAAGGAGAATCTTTGTGTTTTTTTACATTAATATAACCTTCTCATACTCAATTCTTGTACTTCATCATCAACAATCAATTCATGATATGTTTATTTTAAAATATTTGAAAACCATTAAAATTTAGAGGTCAACCTCATATTCCAAAACCAAAAATCATCATTTAGAACAATTTTCAACACTTGAGGAATTCCACTTGCAAGAGAAATATCTAATTATTTGTCATTGACATAGCTGCAATAACTTTATTGCTACTAGAATTATGATAAATGATATACTTATTATTTTCATGAATAACTCGACATCTTTTTTCAACTAGGTGCCTAACACTAAGAAAATTGTGTTCTAAAATAGGTGTATAATAAACATCAAAAATAAATTTCTTCTCATTATGAGTTATCTTGATTGTGATGGTTTCTTTATCCATTATTGTCATTTTGTCAAGATAGAGAATTTAGTTTCTTATTCCCTACTATATGGTATCTACAACCACATCTAAAAACCAAACATCTTCTAAAGATTATTCAACGATATTATAAGTGTAAAACATAGAACCGAAGTCGTCATTTTCTTCCACAAAATTAACCCTCTACTTGTTCATATCAAATATATTTTCCTTGCACTAAAAATCATAATTCCCATATTTCTACAATAATGACATTGAATATAGGACTTACAAAAATTATGTTCTAAAACAAGTGTAGCATAAACATCACAATTAAATTTATGCTCACTATGCTTTGTCTTGATTGAGATGACACCTTTACCCATTATTGACATCTTTGTCTCTTATTTCTAATATTTACTTGTGATTGTACTAATTCATCCAAGCTAGAGCATAGCTTCTTATTCCCTATCCTATGGTTCATACAAACACTATCTAAAAATATAACATTTTTTAAAGATTCTTCAATCATATTACAAGTGAAAAACATAGAACTAGACTATTCATTTTCATATATGAAATTGGCCCTCTGCTTGTTTATATCAAATATGTTTTCCTTACACTTAAACTCATAATGTTTATATTTCTACAATAATGACATTGAATGTAGGATTAACTAAAATTCTAGTTACCTCCATCAAAGTTGTTTCTTACTTTTCCTCAACCTCTTCCTTCCTTTGCCTCTAGATCCTCCCACCCCTTGGCCTCTATATGATAAATATTCTCCTTGAGAGGAGTTCTCTATTCACTTATTTTTGGAGACACCAATAATGACTTGTCATCCAAATGCATGTTTAAGATAACATGCAATCTACATACTATTCATTTGTTTCTCATGTACTTCAAGTGACCCCATGATCTCTTCAATTGAAGGTAATACCTAATCATTTTGATTCCTCAATCACAAAGATGAGTAGATAAATTATAGGATTCAAATTTCTTAATATTTTTTCAACTACCTTCTAATATGTCAAAGTCCCTCCATGAGACCTCATTGGATTTACGATCCCCATAACATGGGTGAAGAAATCATGTATAGATTTTGACTCTTTCATTGATAAACACTCAAAATCTTTCCTCCATGAGACCTCATTGGATTTACAATCCCCATAACATGGATGAAAAAATCATGTATAAATTTTGACTCTTTCATTGATAAACACTCAAAATATTTCCTTTGTATTAGAATTTTAACAGTCTTCACCCACCCTATTGGTACTTTGATATGCATTTTTCATTATATCCCATACTTCCTTTGACTTTATTGCTTCTACAAGTCTTGGAAAAATTGACTCATGCACAACTTGTTGAATACAAAAAAATATCTTTGAATCATTTTTCTTGTTATCTTTTAGTTGATCTCTTCACCTGTACATTTATGTGTTGTAAGCAATTTGTTCAGTATATCTAATTTCAGCTAGATCCTAAGAACAAAATAATGTCTTCATGTGAATGTTCCAAAAATCATAGTTCTCCCCTTCAGATTTGGAGATGAACAATGCTAATGTTATCATTTTTACATCTATGTGTTGTAAGCAATTTGTTCAGTGATATCTAATTTCAACTAGATTCTAAGAACAAAATAATGTCTTCATGTAAATGTTCCAAAAATCAGTGAATATCCCAAAAATCATAGTTCTCCCCTTTAAATTAACAGATTTGGAGATGAACAATGCTAATGTTATTCTTTTTGGGTGGCCATGAATCCTTCAACTTTCAGTTATTCATCATCTTTAACTCATCCAATTGTTGCGAACATAGATCAACCCTCTTACAAATCTATTCTATTGGGACGGTGATCATCTAAATCTTTTCCTCTATAAGTTGCTTGCTCTAACACCAATAGAAGGTTTTGTTTCTAATGTTCTTAACAAAGGATTGAGAAATAGGGCATTCAATAAAAAATCAAATGCTAACGAAATAATCAAGTCTCACTACTGAGATCAACAAAGAAATTTGCTTTTTCTTATTATTTTTCAAAATTAACTTGATAAATTTAATATATCAAGTTAGAGGAATTCAATGCAATAGAATTAGCAACGATGATCTAAAACAAAGGAAAGGAAACTTGTGCATGGATTGCGTGCTTTTCTACATCTCAGAGTAATTAATCAAATTTGGTACAACTCATGCAATAAATTACATATGAAATTAAAGAAAACAATACTAGATTTTTGTGTATGGAGTTTTTGAATGTTCAATATTTAAAATAGACATTTCACTTATAAACAGTTTTTAATGATGGATAAAATATACACTTGAAACATTAAATATTTCAAAAACTCCACACACAATTTACATCTATAAATTTAAAACAACATTAAAAGAAACTGTAAAAATCTGCATACTCTTATAAAAAGTAAAGAAAACAATCTCTCAAAGTAATTAACCAAATTCAACCAAAATAAGAAAACAACTCATGCAATGAAATAAATATAAAACTAAAAAAAAAAGCTCGATTTTACTAAATTGAGGATGAAGACATGCCTTTATAACCAAACAGACTACGTGGAAAGTTGGAAACCGAGGAAAAATTACAAAAGAGTTTCAAAATAAATCGCAGAGAAAACAATGGGATCAGGGTTCTGGACTATGGAAGATCTAGGATGAAGATAGGTTAAACACTTGTGACAGGCAAGTCTGTCCAACGTTGTCGAGTGGAAGATGAAATGGATAAGCTGGAAGATCGAATAGTTGTAGAAGAAGAATAAAGTTATAGTGCTTTATAAATATTTAGAATGAATGCCAAAGGAAATATGCATGGATGAATTTTGTGATGTAATATATCTCGTGTACTATTAACGCCCAAAGAAGTAAACTATCGCTGACATGTTAGCTGAACGATGGCTAATAAACGTTGGTATTGAAATTTGAGATTATATATATTAATTCCTGGCCCTTATAAATGAGGATTCTGCATTTAATGTGTAAAGAAGAAATCTTGTATGTGAGGATCTGAGTATTGTGCATTTAATGTGTAAAGAAGAAATCTTGTATGTGAGGATATCTTGTGAGGGTAGAATGTTTTTCTCCGTGGAAGGAAATGAAAGAGTGATATGATAGAATAAAATTTTATTATGTCAAATTTCATTATATCTAGAGATGAATACAAGTTTAAGTTCATTATATAGATGTAATGTGAGAGATGATATACTGAGAAAAACATAGAAGCTTCTTATGACATTTTTGTATCAATTATATGAAGAAAGATATGGAAGTCTTGTATGACATCTTTGTTAATTGGGTTTAGCATTTTTGTATAATATGATTGGGAGGAATGATTATTATGTAAGATAATATTGGGATAGTTATATATTGATTGGAGAAAAATTAAGGAACAATAAAGTTGAGAAGATATTGTATCACATAAAAAAAAATATCTTTTAGTACCACTTATACGATGTGGTGTTAAACACTTGTAAATATTTAGTAATCTTATTGGAAATGGAGTATATGACTATATATTTTAAGAAAATTGGTGTATGTTATATTTGAAGTAGTATAAGTGAAGTTAAATTGAAATGCATAAATACATTTTATTTAGATAGGTTTGCATGAAAAACAAAACAAAATTTACTAATAATTATTGTGTGGAGAAAAACAAAACAAATTTACTAATAATTATTTTGTAGATAAATTAATTAAAACCAAAATTTAAAAATAAGATTTATCTATTTGAATATCAATCATAAACACAACAAATACACAAATAATTGTGTGGTAAATAAATAAATTAAGATCAAGTCTCTGTTTGGCATGTTGACAAACACAACAAATACACAAGTAATTGTGGGGTAAATAAATAAATTACGATCAAGTCTTTGTTTGGCATGTTGTTATATACCAGTTCACAAATAATTGTGTGGTAAATAAATAAATTACGATGAAATCTGTATTTGGCATGTTGACAAACACAACAAAGACACACGTAATTTTGC
>ML776965.1:333995-355519 GCA_009831015.1 Picea engelmannii
ATCAAAGGAAAAACCACATTAATAATTACTGCATTTAACTAAGCCATTGGCCTCAATATGTATCGAATCCTCTCTAGTTGAGATGAAAATATCCCCACTCTATAGCATAAATAAGGTAAAGGTAACTTAGTGTAAAATACATATTATAGAATTCATTTAGCTTAAGTGGGAAGAGGTCGTGCTACCCTCAGTAAATAAAATATATTTGTTCCATGAAACGAGGTTTCAACATTTCCACAATAAACAAGTTCAAATTTTATGAATTTTCAATGTTTTTAATCATGCATAAAGGCCGAATTTCACTCAGGACAGTAGCGGCAATGGTATTGATTCTATCAGCTCCAGTTTTCTTTAGTCACCAATATTAGTTCAATTTCATAAACGTTAGCTATGTTGGTACAGGAACTGTACAGGAGGCACATGAATCATGTAATTGTGTTTCATTGAGCAAATACAGCCAATGACAAATTTTCATTTCTCAGCCCAATGGTTAGTAAAAGTAACAGATGCCTACATGATCAGTAAAGAACCTTCTACCTGTGCCAGATCCAACAACAAATGTTCCAGAGTCAGTATGTTACAATGGTATTTTCTGCTTCAAAATAATTCTGCATGACTTTTCAGACCAGTGAGGTAACTGAACAATTGGAAGGTAAATATGTTTTTTAAACTCTTTTTAATTTATTAAGAGCAAAGGAATTTCTCTTTGCAACAACCTTATGCTTGTTGTTTTACCTTGGCGGTTTTATTCCACCATTAAACCATTATGATTGCATTCACCATCTTCTTATTCCTTAATCTTTCTTACCTTTATCTTCACATCTAATTTCTATCCTTATGGCACCTTACCCATCACACTTATTTATATTAATTATTTCTTCATTAATTATATGGCATGTCTATATACATTATCTACCATCTCTCAACTATGTCGCACCTTCAATACATTTACCATATGGCATTCCTATGACATATTAACCATATAGCTTATTACATGTGATATAATGCTTCTCACCTGTCGGTCACATGGTATGTAGTATAGATCTCCACCTGTTTTCAAAGGACACTTCCATAACTAACTAGGATAATCCACTAGGCTTGAGTCTTATCATTCTCTCATTATATCGCCAAGGTCGATTGTTATATAATTTCCTATAAGCCTGTATGAAATCATTTGTGAATTTAACCATTATAACTCATTTGAAATCACTAAAGGATTCCAAATAAATCCATATTATTCCAAAACCAAATCGTGGATACCCTTGAAATCACTGAGTAATTCCAATAACTCGCCCATCTCGCCATGCCTGAAAAAGTTCAAGAGTATAGAAGCAGTGTTTCTCTTTTTGTGGTATTGATGGTGGTTGACTGTCATGATCCAACAACAGTGCATGTTTACAAGCCTTGCTAGAATGTAATGAATGTAAAGCAATGTTTAGGACAGGAAGTGGCATTATTTCTTTTCCAATTTTCAAGGCCTTGACGATCAAGTTTCACTTCAGTTTGCAAGAGGTTTTAATGGACAATCTTCCCAATCAAAATTGATCTAGTCATGAAAGTTTCAAAGAAGACAATAGCTAAGGTCATGGATCTTCCCAAGGAAGGAGAAAAATGGATAAAAAATAAATCAACGAAATGCCAAGACTGTAACCGATTCTTGAAGGAATAATTTCAGGATGTTTATTGGTCTAAAATGATACCTCGAACCTAGCTCAAAGATGAATAGATGAATCCCTTGACAATATTGCAAAGGTATTTAACATTTGAACTTCCAACACCATATTCGAATTTTGATGCATTTTGAGTCTGGTGGATAGTTAAATTTTTCGTATTATTGGTGGAAAAAGTTTCATAAGTGTTTATATCATCATGGGTTGGTAGCGATGTTGATAATAAAAGAGTAGTAGAAATGAGTCTTGGGGGAATTTCATAAACCAGGGCATGTTTAAGAGAATGAAATGGTAGAGGCGTGTCACAGGGCATTGCCGATATTCAAAATAGTATGAACGGTATTCAAAATAGTTTGTAATGAAAAAATGTGAAGGGTATTCTTACAGTGAAATTCATGGTACCTTCAGATCCAATTTACAGAGCCACTAAAAACATGGAAAAACAAGGAAAATCACAATGTACTAAGGTAATGACCCTTGTTCCTTCACAACATATACAAGAGAAAGCCCCAATTATTGTGGATAGTGAATATGAAGATGCACAAACCATTGAAGATATGATCATGGCTACAAAGAAACATAAGGCCAAAATCACAGATCGTCACGCCATGTCACCTCCTAGAATATTGCCTAAATATCTTGATAAAGGTTGAATGTGTGATGCAAAGCATCATTGGAACAATTAATGTAGCATTGTGGGAGATGACTTAGTGTAAAACATAACGTGCATTAACTGATTTGGATTCCAAGGAAGAGAAAACATTTAATTTTGAGATCTTTGTAATTAAAGATTCCCTGAGATTTAAAGACTAGAACCATTGTATGCCTATTCGGAAGCTTGTAATTAGCCTTTAAATGAATGTAGGATTGTACTAATTTTGAGCATCAACTCATATCTAAGTTTGTAAATGTGCATTCACTATGATAGCTTAGTGATAGGAATTCCTTTATTAAGATATGAAAGAATTAGATTGATTTGGAGAGAAGGTTTGAGAAGCCAAGAATGTGTATAAATCAATGTAATCATATAGTTTTTCTAAGAAGAGAAGAAAAGAGAAATACTCTCAAAACCCAGAGAGGAGAACCCAGAGAGGAGACTGTAACTTGTTTTGTTCTTTCTGAAACCAAATAGATATTTTGTTGCATTTGTGTATGTTTTAGGAATGAGTTTATGATTTTGTTTAAGTTTCATTTGTTTATATTTTGGTAGTCTTCATGCAAGGAGTGTAGAGCGCCAACGCAAGGTGTGCGGAGGCTAAACCTTCTATGGGTTTAGAAGTCTAGGAGCGATAGTGCGATTATGCACAGAGAAAGAGAAAGGAGTGCGTAGACAAGGCTTTAAGAGTTCAAAGCTCATTAAGGAAGCACAAGTGTGCACCAGGGCTCACTTCATCAAAGTGAAAAAGATCAGGAGAAGTAACAAATTATAGAGTTCCAGGTAGGAACCCAAGGAGTGTAAAATCCATTTGTTCAATAATGGACGAAAAATATATCTTCATAAGAGGTTGAATTCCCTCACAACCGTCTGATCAATTAGAAAAGCGTGGTCGTTAAACCTCTAATTCCTTCAAACTTCTCTCCTTCATTGATTTGGGACAATTGGTGGTTTTCAGGAGCCGCAGAGCCCTGAAGCATGAAGCTCCAAGGTAATAATTAGTCGTAGATATGGTAAACTAATATGAGCCGTCAGATCCCCACACCTTCAGAATTCAACGATCTAGAACTTCTGGTAAATTTGATTGTTGTGGTTTGGAGCGGTAGAACCCTGAAGCAAGAGTCTCAGAGCATTGAACTGAGCCTTCAAGATAAGCCCTTGGCCCTATACTGTGGTCACGTGCATAAATCCATTTCAAAAAGGGAACCTAACGAATTGAAAAAATTTCACCAGTATGGTGAGCGCTTGTGGGTAAAGAAAAGTTGGGGATCTATGGGATCTTGAGAGACAATTCATCTCCTATTAAGATACGATCTTAGACCGAGAGGTTACGCCAACCCTTAGTGGTTTCATCAAGTGGTATCATAGAAGGACAAAGATCTGTGTGGAGATATATTGGAAACCATATAGTCGAGGAGATGTAGGTAGAGACCTATAGCCAATAAAACTATGGAGGAAGAAATTAGACAACTTCGTGCAAGGTTAGATTCCATGGAAGAAACACAAAGGAGAGCACCAGAGACTGGTGATGTTAGTGATGCTGAGAGTGAAAATCCAGTAGAAGAGGAAGTTGCAGGAGAAGAAGAAACATAGGAATGATTTTTGGGAGTTGTTGTGAAGCTGTTAACTGGGGCGAAGATGGAAGTCCCAATGTATGAAGGTAATTTGGATGTAGAAGAATTGTTTGACTGGATAAATGCCTTAGACAAATATTTTTGTTAGGAGTAGATTGATGATGAGAAGAATGTAAAGCATGATGTGACCAGGTTGAAGGGATGTTGGTGTCCAAGTATGAACGATTTATTCACCCTTTTCCTACATTAATTTATCAATCTGGGTGCATATCCTTTCAAGGCAACACACAAGGTATATGCAGGGGCAAGAGTACAATTCATTCTGGCCAAGGGTTCATGATTAAGATTCAAAACATTACTATCAACTGGATTAACTACAACTTCCTAAAAGTACTCATAAGAATCACACACTATAACAGCAAGCATAAACTAATAAATAACACTGTAACAACAAGCATAAACTGATAAATAACACACTGTAACAACAAGCATAGAAATGATAAATAACACACTCAGGAAGATGCAACACCTGATCAGAAGAGCAGGCCCAACTCTCTGATCAGGGTTGTGCTAGTCACAGCGAAGATGAAGACAACAAAATAGTTAGTGTTTTATAAATCTGAAAAAGGTTATTACAATATCAATGGGGACATCCCCAGTTACATGAATAAACTGTCTTTTATACAGTAAAAGGGAGAACAACCTCTTTCCCAAAAACATGGTAACCGTATCCCAAAAAATATATATTATTTGGAACGACACTAGTACCAGATGGACAGGGTCAGCGAAATGCCCAAGATGGTTCAGGGATCTGCGACTCCATTTGTGCGGCCTCTTTATGGCTTGGTTGTTGCTGTGAAGAGCGGATCTATTGTGGGATGAAGCCCTGGTCCTGTTCTCCAGACGTTGCGGTCAAACATTCGTTTTAGTGCTGCGAATAGGAAAAACTCTGTGACTTTTACTTCATTAATAAAATATTCCAGTAGACAAGGTAGGGGTAATTACCTCACAAATTTAGCATAGTAAACATAGGTAAATAAGTGTAAAAAGGTAAAAAAGGTAATGGAACTGTAGCAGAAAGATAGCCCGATTTGGTGCCCAACATCTCCCTCCAACTAGCCTTCTGCATGCCCTCATGCATTTCCCCACTTCCGCAGGTCTGGATTTCACTGACTATTGGCTTCCTGAAAATGGGCGAGATCATATTCTTTGGCCATTTTTGTTCCTGGAACTTTAAAACCATCTGAGAGGTGGACGTCTTCCCACCAATCTTCCGGGATGATATACGCTGGAGTGTAATCTTCTACTGGCAACCAAATAGTGGGAAACTGAAACCGGAGCCCCATCCATCAGATCCCGCTTATTCGGACACATGCCACATATCTGGGCACTCTGGGGAGCACCCGTGCAAAATTTGGTTCCCCAAAAGGCTCCCTGTTCCAGACAGCTGTAGGTGTCATCATCCACCTTTTTTAACAACAATCAAGGGCTTCTTCAAGAAATGTGACTATTTGCTTAATGGAAATATCAAGGCACCAATTTTGTGTCCTCAACATTCTGTCTCTATTTGCCTCAATTCCCAAAAAGGTGTTGTGTTTATTGAACATGGTGACTGACCTCTCAAGTTCTCCTCTTACCATAAATGGCTTTGTAACCTGATTAGATTCAAATGTGTTAAAATCCTTTTGCCAGCTGATCTGGTTGAAAGTGTAAGAGGTGAGGGCTCTTAAATGGATGTCTCCCACATACGGTACCAGATTGAAGTCTCTTTCTAGGCGCAGCAGATATCCATGCAGGTAAAATTCTCACATCAAATGTTGATTTGGCACGTCGTGGTACCTCATTATTCAGAGGAATTGTACACCATTTTCTATCTTATAACTAATCTCATTTTTAATGATCTCCATGCAGAATAGAAGAAAATGTTCATGTAAGAATAAAGAATAACTAGAAGCAGGGGGGCGACATGCCATCACCTCTTGCGCCAAACTATACATCTACTCTTTATCCGTTTTCAGCTCTGCCACTTGCTTTTCCAACTGCTCCATCTTGAGTTGCTGCTTCACATGCCTTAATCTCATGATGTCTATACGCTCCACATATTCAAAAATAGTTGTGGAGGCTCGTTCCTGCGTTCTTCTGATCTCATTTTGATACTGAGCCCCAGTAGATTTCCAAGTCTACACTTCGACCGTTAAGGCATGCTCACGGTCTTCAAACAATCGCTCAACCAGGTCTGTTTGAGTAGCAACAGAGGTTATGGTTTCCTGGTTCGTATGAGTATTTGTTTCTACTCCTATGGTCTTGGACTTTCTAGATTTCTGCTTGTATTTCTTCATCCGCTCCTACATTTTGTGTACCTGTTTATTTAGTTTCCTGACCTCCATCTTAAGCTGCATTGTCTCCTTCAATTGTAGCTAATTTTTTTGTTTCATAGTGAGTCTTACGACCTTCTCGCCTAGCTCTTCCATTGGCTCATTTGTCAAGACCGCTTCGCTTGGTCCCTCCTCTTCACCTACAACTAATTCCTCTTATTGCATGCTCACTGCAACTGGTGGTGCCCTTGCGAGATGCTCTCCTACTAATGTATCTGTTTGAGTATCATCCACCCCGCACAGTTGTGGCTTTTGTGATAGAATTGGAGGAATGGCGAGGTCTTCTTCTATACGCCAAAGGGAAGGAGTTCGCCATGATCCTTTTGGAATAAAGGAGAAAAAGGAGAACTAGCAGGGATCTTCAATATTCGGTCCTGAGGTCAACACTGGTTCTTGTGGTTTGGCGCCAACCTCATGCCCTAGTTCTCCCAGCACTTCTTCCATGGGCTCTATGGTCAGGGTGGTCACGACCTCTTCTTCATTCTGGTTATCCTCCTCCATCGACTCCATGGTGACAGGAGGTCCTTGTGGAGTATCCTCAGTTGCAATATTGAGCAATTCACCCACTCTTGTCTATTGTGACCCCACTTCTGTGGTTGTCATGCTATCAAATTGTTCTGTGAGTTTCACAGGTGAGACTGGTTTTTGTGGGACAACCTCGACTATGGTACTAGTGGGCCTTTCTATGTCAACTTCTGCATCTTCCATTGGTTCCATGTTTTCGGCTTGCTCTTGGGGAGAAACCTCTTCTTTCAACACTTCATCTTCCATCTCCATCTCTTCTGGTTCCTCCTGGTCAACATAGTCATCTTCTCCTGTATTTTCCTCCTCCGTGGCTTCTGGTTCATCTTCCTTAGAAGCCACAATAGTCGCTACTTCTTCCTCTATGGAATCCTGAAATAGTTCCCATGGGATCGAGATTTGTCTGATGGAATTCATTACTAACAGGTGAACCAACCCATGGTGGGTGATGGTCGCCAATACCTGTCGCGACTCCTGAGCCAAATGTGCCATTAGGTGAAGGCTTCTCAATAAGAAATAAGGCACATTCAGTGAGAAATCCTCTGCTTGGGGAAATCGCAGGTGAGTTAGTATTCGAAGATGGTATTTGAATATGGTGGAGTATCTCCCTTTGCAAGTCATATATCTCATGACGAATTCTGCTACTTCCTTCCATGGATGCAGCAGCGAATTTCGGTCATATCCTCTACCCTTCTGCAAAATGCTTTCTCTTGCTTGTAAAAAGGCTTTGGGAAACTCTGGAAGGATAGACCTTCTTGAAAACCATCGCTGTCCGTTTTGAGGGAGTCAACTGACTTCTGTGATGGCTTCCTCTGTGACAAGAATTTCAATTCCGTGGACCCGAGAGCTTCCTTCTCTCAAGTTGAGTGCGAATTTCGTCGCAATTTCTTCGTTCGACCCTTTCAATCTGTCAAAGTAAACATTCCATCTCACGTTCTCAAAGACCTACCATACCTTCTGATTGTTCTGAACTCTTGTTGTATCTTCAGGTTCATGCTGTACAGATTGTCCACCCATTGCTGCAGAGGCAGAGTCAACATGATGAATGTAGTTAGCTGGTAGGGGAAAATGACAGGGCTCCAAACCGTTGGCAACTGAAATAACGTCATATCTCTTTTGGGGATGGTGGATGAAACAATGCTAGTATGTTTGGAAATGATGATAGATTGTGGTGGTACTATCAGAAATTTAATGCAGCGTGTTGGGGAGGTGACTAATTATGACTCTGCACGTACGAGTACACATTTCGACATATCAAGTTATGATTACGGAGTATCAAAATCATTGGATTTTGTTTGATGGGGATCGTGTGTCATAAATGACTTTTTGTGGTATGCCATCATTTGTTATGACAGTTCCCACCCCCAACTTAATTACGGCCGTCCACGACACGTTTTGATGTCTTTTTGGAATATTTTAATTAAATCCATAAAGTTTAGTGGAGATGTACCTGGGGACCTACCTTATGGTGGAGTAGCAGAAAAAGGTCTAATGGAGTAACGACAATAGGGTGTAATGGCAGTAAGGAGTAATAGCAACAATGAGTAGCAACAACGACAGAATAATGACGATGGCGGAGTAGCGACAATTGTGGAGTAATGGTACTGGTGGAGTAATGACAGTTGCGGAGTAAAAACACTGGTGAAGTAATGAAAATTGTGGAGTAACGACACCGACAGAGTAACAATAGTTGCGAAGTAACAACACCGGCAGTGTAACGATAGTTGCGGAGTAACGGTAGTTGCGGAGTAACGACAGTTGCAGAGTAACAAAACTTTGTGAAGTAATCAATCCATACCAGTGGAGTAAAAACAACGTCTTTATAGTAGCACTGGTGGAGTAACAACGCTGACTATTACATTTCTTCTGGTCATATTTGTTTCTTATTGCTGCAAAAATACAAACAAGTAAGAAATAACAATTTTTTTTTTTTGTATATGTTTATTTTAGTTTATTATTATTATTATTATATATATATATATATATATATATTAAAGCAGAGTGAGAGTGTCCTTCATTCCAACAATAATTAAATCAGATGAGTCCGAGAGGTGTTTGACAAAGGCATTTTTAGAGGCTGGACGGTGGTATAGTTTTAGACGGTGTCCGTTTACTAAGAACGAGGTATGATTCTCATCTATTGTAATTAATCTAACCGTTCCATTGTCGAACACTGTGTCCACTTGGTATGGCCCCATCCAACGAGTGCAAAGCTTTCCTTTGAAATCCTTAAATCGGGAATCATAAAGTAATTCCCAATCTCCCACATGAAACACCTTACTTTTGATAAATTTATCATGCCACTTCATTCTCTGTTGTTGAACAACAGTGGTCTTCTGAACAACTACTAACCGAATCTCGTCCAACTCATTTAGCTATTCCAGTCAGTGTTTCTATGCTTCTGATGGGTCTAGGCCTACTTCTAGAGCTATCCTGAGTGTACTAATCTCAAATTCCACTGGAAACAAGGGGACGTTCCCATAGACTAATTCAAATGGTGAAAACCCAGTTGTGTTTCCCCATGTTGTTTTGTATGCCCATAAAGCTTCTGGAAGTTTCTGTGCCTAGTCCTGGCGATGACTTGCTACTGTCTTTGTCAAGATATTTTCCAATACCTTGTTTGTTCTTTCTACTTTCCCGTTCGCCTAGGAGTGATAGGGGGTTGTCACTCTATGTTTGACTCCATATTTCTGCATCAGCTTTCCTATCATGTGAGATGTGAACTGTGATCCTCCATCCGACACAATTTCCCTTCGAGTACCGTATCGGGCAAAAATTTATTCAAAAAGAAAGTCTGCCACTACTTGTTTTGTTGCTCTTGTGACCGCTCTGGCTTCCACCCATTTAGTTACATAATCAATGCAGACCAGGATGTAAGCTTTCTGATGAGAAGGTGGGTTGAAGGGTCCAACAAAATTAATGGCCCATTTCTCAAATGGTTCAAGGACTATCTGGGGCTGTAGAGGCATTTCATCTTCTTTCCCAGGTTGTCCCATCCATTGGCAGCTATCACACCTTCGGACATAGTCTCGGGAATCACGAAAGATGGAGGGCCAGTAATATCCCATTTGCAGCACTTTGTGACCTGTTCTTTTATCTGCAAAATGTCCTCCACAGGGTCCATCATGTGCAGCCTTTAGTATCTCATAGATATTATCTTCTTCCACACAACACCGAATCTATTGGTCAGCCCCTGTATGAAAGAGATATCCTACCATCCATGAATATCGGGTACTCTGGTGCATAATCTTCCTTTTCTCTTTATATGACAGATGACGAGGCACCTTCCTTGAAGAAAGATAATTAGCAATATTTGCATACCACTGAGTGTTAGCAGATACTGCAAAAATATGTTCATCTAGGAAATTATCTTCAATTGGTGTATCCTTACCCTCATGTTCTATCCTAGATAATAAATTTGCAACCACATTGTCCTTCCTTGGTTATCTACTATAGTAATATCAAATTCTTGTAGTAGCAAGAGCCATCTTGTGATACGACTAGGGGTGACAGGTTTATTCATTAAATACCGGATAGTTGCATGATCTGTATGCACAAAGGTAGGATACCCGGTAATGTAGTGCCAAAATTTATTGATGGCGTAAATGATAGCAAGGAACTCTTTCTCAGTCACCGTGTAGTTTAATTCAGCAGGAGCCAAATTCTTACTAACATAGTAAACTTCGTATGGTATTTTGTCCTCTTGTTGTCTTAATACTGCACCAACCGTTCTTTGGGAAGAATCCGCATGAATATGGAAAGTTAATGCCCAGTATGACCCTCTAAGGATTGGAGAGCTACAGACCAATTCCTTAATTCTCATAAAGGCTGCATCATAGTCCTCTATCCACACAAAATCCGAATCTTTTGTTAGCAATTGAAAATGTGGATGTGCCACTTTAGCAAAATTTTCTATAAAATGCCTGTAATAACCAGCACAACCAATAAAACTGCGTACCTGTGTGGGCATTTTGGGTGTCGGTAAATGATGAATTACCTTTGTCTTTGTTGGGTCCATCCAGATTCCTTCAGCTGAGAGAAAATGTTCCAGAACAATTCCTTCTTCCATCATCATATGACATTTTGTCGTACTCAACGAGACACACACTTGTATACACCTTTCAAGAACTTTTTCTAAACTTTTCATCCCTTCAAGAAAGGAATCCCCATATGGAGTAAAGTCATCCATGTAGATTTCAACACTGTCATCTATCAAATCAGAGAATATTCCCAAAATTGCCCTTTGGAATGTTGTAGGAGCATTACATAGGCCAAAAGGAAGGAACCGGTATGAGAATGTTCCCTAGGGGCATGTGAAAGTGGTTTTATCCTGATCTTCAGGAGCTATTTGGATCTGGTTATACCCACTAAACCCATCTAGAAAAGAAAAAAACTTTTTGCCAACCAATGTGTCCAGAACTTGATCAATAAATGGCAAAGGAAAATGATCTTTCTACGTTGCCTTATTTAATTCTCGATAATCCACACATATTTTCCATTTACCATTTTTCTTAGGGACCATTACTAATGGGGAGACCCATTGGCTATCTAATATGGGGTAAACAAAACCTACGTCTAGTAATTTCTGAAGTTCTTCTTTCACAACATTTTTCAATGTGGGGTTCATCCTTCTCTGAGGTTGTGTCACAGGACGACAATCCTCCTTAATCTATATGTGATGGGTGCATGAATTAGCAGGGATCCCTTTCATATCTATATAATCCCAGGTGAAGGTCTCTTTGTGTTTCTGAAGAACATCCACAATTTGCTTCTTCTGGGATTCTTACAGGGTTGGATTAATATTCAGGGTTTTCTCTGGTTCTAGTTCTACTGGGACACTTTCACTGGGTGCATCAATAGGTGGTGGCTGCTCTGATCCTTCTGTTGTTTCAATTGTTTCATGAGTCTCACAACTTAGGATAGATTCTAGGAATTGTTGATTTGTTTTAGAAACAGAGCAAGGATCATCCATAAAAGAGGTGATTACATCATCTTCCAATTCTATTTTCAACTGAAGGGCTTGTCCAATAGTGAGAACTGGCCTCAATTCCACATTTTCTATTTCAGACTCTTTCCTAGGTAACAATTTCTTGTTTCCTACTAGTTTTATGGATGGGTTTGGTTCTGCAGGTGGATATAACACTAAGTTCTTAATGTTTTGCCCATTGGAAATAACCATGTTCCCTGATCGACACCCGATGTAAGAATTTGCAGTAGCCAGCCATGGTCTACCCAAGATCAAAGGATGGCTTCCCACCGAAGATTGCGTCTATAAGACTAGGAAATCTATGGGATAGTGCCATGAATCTACTGAAATTGTTACATCTTCCAAATTTCCTATAGGTTTGATTGTGGATTGGTCTGCCAATTCCAATACTGTAGGTGTATTTTTCAAGTTATGAAGACCTAATCCATGCATGGTTTCAGTGGCGATAATGTTGATGGTTGCACCCAGGTCTACCATCACATTCGGAATTTGTACCCCATTAATTTGTACTGTCAGATATGGGTTCCCCAGATCTCCATACTTTTTAGGCATTGACTTTCCTGTCATGAAATATGATAATTTTCCCATAACATGAATGGTAAGGGGGTCTTTGGATTTCTTTGCAGATTTCTTTGAACAATATTCCCTAAGAGTCTTTGAATATATTAGCACATCCTTCATAGCTTGTAAGAAGGAAATTTTAACAAATAAATTCTGCAGTTCTCCTAATAAATCAAATTTAGCTTGAGGGCTTGATTTACTCAAAGTTAGTCTCTCTAGGTAAGGTGGTTCAGATCGATGTTGTTTTACTGGTTTCTATCAGTTTATTTTGGCTCTTTACTAATTGGTTTTGATTCCTTACCTTCACTATCGAGTCGTTTAATGGTAACTAGAGGAGGTTGAGCATTAACTGTCCGCCCTGATCGTAGATTCATTTCATACAACTCTGCAGTGGAAATGCTATATGAAGGTAGGTTAAGAATGTCAGTTTGATGAACTCCCCTGCTATTATGATTTGGATCAGGCTAGATTGGGAGCTAAGGATGGGCAGGTTGGTTACCCGGAGGCACATTAGAGGGAAGTTGGAGTTGCTACTATGGCATCGATTGAGGAAACTTCCCAAGAGGGGATCCTCACCAAGTTGGAGGCTATGGGGAGCTTGAACTGGCTTGAGGGTTCCATTGCTGCCACGATGGAAACTGGTATTTTGGCCACATGGAAGGATAGGGCATGGACTAAGGATTCATATTAGAATTATTGAAATACTGAGATGGATCTGAGTACATACCTTGATTTCCCATTGGTGGGCGAGGTTGCCATGGCTTTCTAGACCCCATGAGGTACAGTTGCTCCATGTCTTTCCCCGTTCCTTGAAATACTGCTTTCAGGCCTGGCAGGGAGGGGCATGAGCTTGTTGCATGATTTATCTTGCAGATTGCACATTCCTCTATGGAGTTTAGTGGACATTCCCTCTCTGGATGATTCTTTCTACACGTCGGGCAGAATGTTTCCATAGTCTTGTTCAATTCCAACTGCTTCTGCTTTATTTGCAGTGTATCCATCTATGCTGACAGGGTGCTGAGGATATCCATCCTCAGATTGTCTAGTAGGGTTCCAATTTATTCGTTCGTAACACCTCTGCCAGACCCTTTTACTAAGTGAATTCCTTGTCTGTTTCTTGCAAGTCCTCTTGAGCACTGAATGCATAACTCACAGATACCTTCGAAGATTTCCTTAGAGATGTCTCCTTTTCCCACAATGTTCAATAGTTCCATTGAGTCCTCACAGAAAGATCGAAGGAGGATAATTTTTAGAATTTCCTTATCCAGGTCAGAGTGACCCGACCTCTGTAATGTGTACTTGAATTGTTCCACATAATCTTCCAAACTCTCGTCTTCTTTTTGTGTGAACTTGAAAAGTTCTTCCTTAATGTTCCAAGATTTACAATAATCCTAGTATTTTTCCAGAAAAGTTGTCCACATATCATCCCATGTGGAAATAGTGCTTCCTCCAAGGCACATGAACCATCACAGAGCCATCCCTTTTAATGTAGAAGGATTTTTTTTTAACTTTTGGGCTTCCGTCGTACACTATGTTGAATTCAAATAGAAATGTGTCGGGATCTTCTTAAACAAGCCCATGAAAGTTTGTTAAGGCTGCTAATGGAATAGGCTTAGTGGGCGCACCAACTCCCAGGTTTCCAATTTGAAACTCGATAGTGGAGGTTGTGGGAGCCATAAATATCTTCCAATAATCGTTGGGTATTTCACCAGACTCTGTAGGAGATGGTTGAGGCTTCCTTACCCCTTGGATCTGAGTTGCTTTAGCAGCATTTCCCCGGTCCCTTGGTGATGAAAATACTCCTTTGATCCCTTCTTCTTTGCTCTGATGACTTGATCCCTCAGCTACAACCTTATCTCTCTAGCTGGTGTGGTCTGACTCTGTCGAGGTTTTTCTTGCGACCTCTTCCTCCTCTGTTGCCAGTATAAGTTTTCCTTGGTCAGGTATGCCACTAGATATTTCTTCAACTGTTGGGGGAACCTGCTATGTCGTATCACCCAAAAATGTTGTAGACAGCACTGGTTGATCTACTGATTGTCCCTCAGACTTCACTCTTCATGCCCTTGGTCTCACGGTTGCGCGAGATGATGTTTCTGATTCATCCTTTTTTATAATCTGCTGGAAGTAGGTCTTTCTTCCCAAATCTGGTCCTCCCTTCTTTGGGGCTTTCCCTCTGTCCCCGTTATTCGGTTCTTTGTTCATACAAGTGTTGGTATGATGGAGGGTCTTGGCATGAACCTATAATGCTTTAGTCTTGAACTAAGGTGTCAAAGGACCATTCCTTCCCCAAGACAAAACATCTTATGAAAAATAAAGGCAGCTAAAAAAAAAAAGAATCTAAGGTTCAAGGCCCGGAGCAGGGCGTCAAAGGGCTCTTCCCTCCCTTGGACAAAAACAAAGCACACCATGGAAAAGACCTGATACTTTTCAAATTTGAAGCAGGGCATCAAAAGACTCCTCCCTCCCAAAAGTAAAAGTTAGGGTTTAAAAAAAAAACACAAGGGTTTGAAAGAAAGAAATCTTAACTCAGGATCTGGAGCAGGGCATCAAAAGACTCCTCCCTCCCCAGGACAAGAGATTGACAAAAATGAAAAATAAAAAATAAAAACAAGTGGAAAGATCACCTACGCTCAGGACCTGAAGCAGAGTGAGAAAACTTGTTCTCTCCCCAGGACGAGAGATTGACCCTCTGGTTGGTCCGGATCATTGTCTTGCACCTTGTTAGCCTCCCTAGCAATGGCACCAAAATGTTGGTGTCCAGGTATGAACGATTTATTCAGCCTTTTCCTACATTAATTTATCAATATGGGTGTGTATCCTTTCAAGGAAATGCACAAGGTATATGCAGGGGCAAGAGTACAATTCGTTTTGGGCAAGGGTTCACGATTAAGATTCAAAACATTACTATCAACTGGATTAACTACAACTTCCGAAAAGTACTCATAAGAATCACACACTGTAACAACAAGCATAAACTAATAAATAACACTGTAACAACAAGCATAAACTGATAAATAACACACTGTAACAACAAGCATAGAACTGATAAATAACACACTCAGGGAGACACAACACCTGATCAGAAGAGTGGGCCCAACTCTCTGATTAGGGCTGCGCTGGTCACAACGAAGATGAAGACAACAAAATAGGTAGTGTTTTATAAATCTGAAAAAGGTTATTACAATCTCAATGGGGACATCGCTAGTTACAAGAATAAATTAACTTTTATACATCAAAAGGGAGAACAACCTCTTTCGCCAAAACTTGGTAACCGTATCCCCAAAAATATATATTAGTTAGAATGACACCAGTACCAGATGGACAGGATCAGCGAAATGCCCAAGATGGTTCAGGGAACTGCAACTCCAGCTGCATGGCCTCTTTATGGCTTGGTTGTTGCTATGAAGAGCGGATCTACTGTGGGATGAAGCAATGGTCCTGTTCTCCATAAGTTGCGGTCAAACATTCGTTTTAGTGCTGCGAATAGGCAAAACTCCATGACTTTTACTTCATTAATAAAATATTCCAATAGACAAGGTAGGGGTAGTTACCTCACAGATTTAGCATAGTAAACAAAGGTAAATAAGTGTAAAAAGGTCAAAAAGGTAATGGAAATGTAGCAAAAAGATAGGCCGATTTGGTGCCCAACAAGGGACATGCATCTTTATGGTGGGACGAGTTACAAGATGGCAGAAGGAGGAAAGGTAAGCCCAATATTAAGAGTTGGGATAGAATGGTAGCTAAGCTCAAGGATTAATTTGTACCCAAGGATTATTAGCTGAATCTGTTCAGAAGATTAAAAAATATGAGACATAAATATTTGTAAGTGAAGGAATATATTGAAGAAATCTATAAGTTGAATATAAGAGCAGGACACAGGGGAAATGATGAAGAGAAAGTTGTTAGGTATATGAATGGTTTAAGGTATGAAATCCAAGATGAGATTAGTCTAGTGACAATGAGGATTGTAGAATATGCTTATAAGGAATCCTTGACGGTAGAAGAAAAACTATCAAGAAAGAAGAACCATAAAAACAAGGGAAAGAATCCAACCCGAGGAAAAGGAACCACAAGTGAAAAATTCCAGAAAACAAGCGAAGAAACTAGTAGCTCTGGAAGGACACTCTAGAGGAAGGAGAAATTTTCCAAGAGGTAGAGGAAGAGACTTAGGAGGAGAGATTAAGTGTTATTCTTGTGGGAAGACATGACACATGTCTTAGGAATGTCCTGGAAACAAAAATGCAGTTTTTAGAGAAGCCTATGTTACTAATTCTCAACAAAAGACTGTAGAGATAGAGACAAAAATAGAAGTTGTTGAAGAGGGAAGATCACTCATTATGAAGAAATCCCTTATGAAACCAGAAAAGGAGGTGCAAGATCTAGCACAAATAAAGACTCTATTCAGAACTGCTTGCAAGTCAAGAGATAGAGTATGAAATGTGATCATAGACGATGGGATAAATATTAATTTAGTGTCCAAAGAAATGGTGGAAAAGCTAAAGTTGGAAATGATAGCACATCTAAATCCATACAGGGTTTCATGGCTACAAAAAGGACATCATGTCATGGTAAGTAGACAAAAGTTGAATTCAATATTGATAGTTATAAGGATGAAGTTTTATGTGATGTCATACCTATGGGATGTTTGTCATGTTTTATTGGAGAGACCATGGAAATATGACAAAAATGTCATACATGATAGGAGAAAGAATATTTATACCCTTGAAAAGAATGGGTGTAGACATATGTTGTTTCCATTGTGTTGGCAGCCAAATCACATTTTTTTCATGATCCTATAAGCTGCCTACACCTATGCCTTGCAAACATCAATTTTAGTCGCAATTTTCAAATTTATGACATTTTTTATTTCTTGCGACATTTACACACTTGTTTTGGTTTTGTTTTCACGACTGTAAGCGTGAAAAATTCTTCTTTCGAAGTCACATTTCGATCACTATCTAAGCTTTCTTGATCTTTTTATCAATGTGCCTACCGTGCTTACCTTTTGTCTATAATTATGTGGCTGAAAGAAATTTCAAACTAGATTCATTGCATATTCTTATGATTGTGGGATTGAATTTCATTGAGTTTGCAATACATTAATATTTGGATTTGCACTTTATATGACTTGCCTGATTATTAATTGTATGGAAATGCATAAGGGTTATGGTTAATTTTGTTTATATATTATGTAATCCTTATGATAAATTTTTATAACTTTCGGCTTGTCAACTATTATGAATATCGTTTGGCACCTTGGTTAAACTTTTGGTCATATACATTGGCGCATAATTGGTTTATGGGTTTTTGACTTATATGTCGAATGTTTGAACACCGTGGCATAACATTTGCGTGTATACACATTGGATTTCATTGGTTGTATGCATGACTTAATGGCTGAACTATTATCATGGAGTGAATAGCTATGAAACTTGGTGGTTGTACTTGGGTAATGAATGTTATGCATGGTAGACTCCACCACCTTCACATGCGCGCATTTATGCTTATCCCTTTTGGCTTGTTCATTGTTGTTAGACCGAATAACTTTGATCCTATGTATGTTGGTGAATTCAAACCCTTCGCTTAGCATGCATTTGACACCATGGCCCCAGTCGTGAGAGTTGAACCCAATGGCAACTAGGCCCTGTTGATGTTTGACAATGCCCACCAAGATTTGGCAGACAGTGGATGGCTTACGTTCGTGAAACGTTTTGAGGGTTTTAACCTGTGTGTAGCCCGACAGTTTGCTACAACCTTCGATGGTTGTCGAGCCAAAGTAGGCGATGTACAGTTAGAGATTGATGAACAGTTCATCATCTCGGCTACGGGGTTATCTACTTCTGGACAACGGTGGTTTAAGAATTGCAAGGTCGAGGAAGTGTCGTGGAGATTGTTGTTTCAATCGTGAAAAATCAGCTCCTGTGATAGAGGTATGCCCGTGACTATGCTTAAACAACGATGGCACGATTTGTTAATGATAATCAAGTAGTTCATCACCTACGAAGGCATATACGGGCTTGTATTCCTTTATCACCTGTGTCTATTGATGATTTTTATAGGTTATCCTCTAAACATGTCGTTCTATTTACATCATAGCCTGTTTAAGATGTCAAATAAGTACAAAAGACACCAGGATGACAGTAGCCTTTTTCACCATGGGCTTATTAAGCTCATTGTTGTTTATCGTTTAAGTTTGCTTGGTGACAGTTGGAAGTCATTCATAGCCCGTAATGGCTTTGAGGACATAGACCCTGTACAGATTGATAAATCTATGGTAGTTGAAACCAAGGTTGTAACCCCGGTGCCCTACCATGTGCTACTACCTAAACCCTCGGCCGACCCTCCTATCGACCTACCCGACACTGTAACTAAGAGTGCAGAGGCCATAAAAAAGCCTGTGAGCAAGAAACCTAAGGTAAAACCTACTGCTAATGATAAGGGTAAAAGGAATGCACATTTGATTTCACGGATGGCAAGGAACAAGACAAAACCCCCTACTCTTTCAAACCCTATCACCCTAAGTGAGGATTCTGATTCGGAAGTTGAGCATTTTCTGGCCAGCGAATACCCCTATTCGCAAGGTTTGTGTCTCGAACCCTCATATGACTTTGTATCAAACTTACCCCCCCCTGCCTAAAGGATAACCCTAATTACCCAAACATTAAGTTGGCTTGTGAAACCCTCGATTATTTGCCCAAACCCTCGCCCACTCTCTCTAAACCTACACAGTCACCCTGTGATCAGTGCAATTCATGGTTAGAGCGGTATTATGTTGATGTTCCTATACTTCAGTCAAAGATTCAATTTATGGAAGACCAGATTGTCGTGCTAACTAGACAAAAAGACAAGCTTCAAGCAGTGGATAAAAAACAAAAGACAACCGGCTCTATCCTATTCAAGAATGTGTAATCAGCCACGGCTATTGTGAATTCCAAGCTGGCATAATCAAGTGGTCTCGTCGCTACACAGGTATGGAGAATTTGATATCATTTTTTTTTGTAAATAATCTAGTTTTCCATAATGGTTTGTATTCAATTTTTAAATGGTTCTGTCTTGAATCGTTCTGTTATAACTGTATGCTTTCTATATATAGTTTTGTTTTGAAATGTCGATCTGATATACATTCCGATATTTCCCCGTATAGGGATCGATAGATTTTGATATGATTTGAGTGGTATGCGTTTAGATTTGATTGACCGGTTTGCCTTATTTAGTTGACAAAATTAATAGTGTGTTTTCAAATGGATTGGTGTGTATCCGATTTCAAAAAGAGTTTTTTCATACTCATTTTAGAACACAATCGTATTTGGATTTGATTTTGTTATGATCTATATGCTACGATTGGCAAACAATTTAATTAATTGTTACGATGTGCTCTTTCTTACGATGTTCAAAATTGAGATATTGCTCTGATTCGATTTTAATGTGGGAAATGAACTATTCTGTTGTTAGAAAAACAATATGTTCATTTAAGTCTGTACAGTTGTGCCTGAATCATAGAATGGATTCGATTCGTGACAACTATGATAAACCTCAGCCAATTGATTCGTAGTTAGAACGATTTCATTTTGATCAAAGTCGATCAACCTTGTTTTCCCAAATTGGTCATAACGAATTAAGAATTCTACCAAGCCTGTTATGATCTTGTTTTAAATTGATTTTCGCACTGAATTTGAATTAATCTATTCTTGGCTTGGACCGTTTTCTGTGTCAACTCAGTCACAACGATTGGAATGATCTTGTCGAAGTATAATCATTTCAAATTAATATCAAAATATCTCAAAAATGTTAGATTTGGGTGGTTATGAAACGAATTGATTGACTCTGTTATTTTTGTTACCAAATTCGGTTACGTTTCGTTGAATGTAATCGATCTTTCTTACCTTAGTTTGCAAAAACGTGATCGGGTATCTCTTACGCACTATAATACACTTTGTTTTCTATGTCGTTACATTAAATTGTAAGCGATTCGGTTCGTTTTGATTATATCTCCTATTGGTATAATGGCATAACAAATGCATTAGATTTGTTTTTATTGGTTGCACTGGATATAACTCTTTTAGACCTGATTCTATGGTAATTAAACGAACAGTGTTGAATGATTTTATGATTATGTTTTGATTTCCAATGGTTTATCAAACTCCAATTGAATAAATCGTTTTCAAATGGCTGTTAAATGATAATTGAATTAAATCTCATTCAAAGATTTGATTTGATTTCAATTCTGATTCTGTATATTATTTTAGACTAGCTACAAAATCAGATGATTCTGTAGCTAAGTCTGTGGAATTAGATTTTTATTGTTTTGCTAATAAAATATCTCTCTAACATGTTATTTTTGGTCCATTTCAGGTGAACTCGAAATTGCATTGGATTTGATGAGCAGTTAGAGAATATTTGAAATATTTTTGGTTTCATTTTAGTTCCCTAGTTTAGTTGATCTTGGGAATATCTTCCCAGATTCTGTAAACAGTTTGATAACTTCCACAGGGAGGTTTTACTCTGTGGAAAAACTTATAAAAACTTATTATTTTTGTAATAACATCATCCTCATTCATGGGAGAACAAGGATATGGAATTTTAATACAGACTAAGACATAATTGATGTTCTGTTACAGCTTTAGCTTTTCATAATATCAATATTTTGTTTCATGTTTATGTGTATCTATTTGCATTTGGTTAATGACTACTTTAGCTATCTTAGTCTTTTGCAAATGATATAATTTAATCAATATAATCCATATCTGATTTCTTCCAGTATTTAAAAACATAGCAATTACTTGATTCAGTTTGTGAATGACAGATTTCTCTTCTTCATTAATTGGATTATTAAGTATAAGTTTTTKCATAACAGGGTTCCCTTATTGCAGAGATTTAAAATCATATAATTGTTATGATTTTTTATGTCTTGTTTGTCCTGTAAACAACTCAAAGAGCATTGCAGCCTATCGTTTACGAGAAGCTTTTGGATCATCCGGTGCGAGTTTCCTTCCTTCGACCAACTTCGAAGTCATCAAACACAGGACAAATCTGGAGTGTTTCCAGGTCAGTTTGTCATTTGTTTGTTTAGTATATTATTAATAGTTTAGTTTAGATATAAGTTTAGCTAGATAAATGTGTTTAGTATATTAGATTGTTTAATTTCAGTAAGTTTTATTTCTTGTTTATAAAATTATAAAA
>ML776965.1:361868-380187 GCA_009831015.1 Picea engelmannii
CACAAGTATAGTGTGACAGCCACAAATTACTTTACTCGATGGTCTGATGCTGCTGCGCTAAGAACTGTTAACACCAGTCAGGTAATCGCTTTTCTGAACTCGAATATTATCACTCATTTCAGTATCCCTGATTGTCTAGTCTTTGATAACGCTTCATACTTTTCTTCTCTTGAGATGACCGAGTTCTCTTTGGAGAAAGGAATAAAGCTGAAGTATTCTGCTAGTTACTACCCCCAGGGAAATGGCTGAGCAGAATCAACAAACAACAACTTGATCAAAATTATCAAGAGAACCGTGGCTGAAAATCACAAGAATTGACACAATGCACTGATGAACGCACTATGGGCTGATAGGGTAACACCCAAAGCTGCTATAGGTAACTCCCCCTTTTTTCTCGTTTATGGCAGAGAAGCAATTCTGTTGCCTCACATTCTTCTTCCTTCGCTTCAGTTGTCACAAAAGATCCTAGAAGAAGATTGTCCCCCGTTAGAAAACCAAATTAACGCTTTGATGAAGTTGGAAGAAGTAAGAGCCCAAGCTAAGTGTAGGTTAGATCAACATCAACAATTGATTAAAAGCTGGTTCGATTCTAATTCTTCTTCTGATAGGAATTTTGAAGTAGGCGATCTCGTCTTAACGTGGGACAAACCACACGAAGGAAAGGGTGAGCACACAAAATTTCAAAACTTATGGCTTGGGCCATTTTTGATTGCTGAAAAGTTGGGTCCTAGTTCCTTTCGACTGCAGAATCATGAAGGGAAGCTTGACACCTATCCGGTGAATGTCCAAGCCCTGAAGAGATACTTTGCTTGATAACTACTCTTGTATATTATGTATATATTTTTTCTTTTGTTTGCATTTTCGTTTGCTTTCTGTTTTTTTATTTTGATTTGATTGATCAGTTTGTGTTTTTTGACATACACATACCTGTACACTGAGCCATTCAGACAAAGACGATAGAAAAATTTCTTCACTGAAATAACTTCTGAAAATTTGTACAAACATCAATGGTATATCTCTGAAACTGATGTCTATGTTGGAAAATTCTGTTGTTTGAAAGAAGTTTACTAATTTCAATCTCTGAGCAAAGTTTGTCATGATCATCTATTATCTTTTTACCCTGTCCCTTTTCCGTAAAGGAATGACTCAAAAGATGTCTCCCTGTCATAGGAAGTTGTTTTTATAAATAAAAGATCTCTGGAGCTAAATAAAAGATAGTTCTAAAAAATTCTGATGAGGTCTGAAAAAATATGTTAAAAAATATCAAGATTTTCAGCGTCACCCCGCTCAGCTATATACCTATGAAAAACAAAATAAAATATGAATAAGATCTGTGGGAAGTGTTTGTAAACCCGCCGGGATGCTGAACAGGTCTACTCGAAGTGGGTAAATGCAAGCATGGCGCCAAGATAACTTTGTCAGGGTACTGAACAGGCCCACTTGCAGCGAAGCAATGTCGGGTACATGAAAATATGCAAAAAAATATAAGAAACCTCTTTAATGTCCTTTATTCTGATCTAGAACTTCTTGACAGGATACAGATGTCAGAGTGGGTTAAATGGAAACCCTATCGAGGCTATGAATGCCTGCTGGTAGAAGTTTCCATGCCAACAATATTGGAGATTTTATCTTTAATATCGTGACTTACTGATCTTAAGACTGTTATTGGTTTTCATCTTTTGAGACACTACTGGAAAATATGGTTTATGATGATGTTAGTACGATTTTCTGGTTGTTATTTTTGAGTTGAAATTTTCTTGGATATCCTAATCTGAATTTGTTTCTTTTGACAGAGATAACTACTTCTACCAGTGTGTCGCCATTGTTGGTAGCCAAATCACATTTTTTTCATGATCCTATAAGCTGCCTACACCTATGCCTTGAAAACATCAATTTTAGTCGCAATTTTCAAATTTATGACATTTTTCATTTATTGCGACATTTACACACTTGTTTTCGTTTTGTTTTCACGACTGTAAGTGTGAAAACTTCTTCTTTCGAAGTCACATTTTGATCACTATCTAATTTGTCTTGATCTTTTTATCAATGTGCCTACCGCGCTTACCTTTTGTCTATAATTATGTGGCTGGAAGAACTTTCAAACTGGAGTCATTGGATATTCTTATGATTGTGGGATTGAATTTCATTGAGTTTGCAATACATTAATATTTGGATTTTTACTTTATATGACTTGCCTGATTATTAATTCTATGGAAATGCACAAGGGTTATGGTTAATTTTGTTTATATATTATGTAATCCTTATGTTAAATTTTTATAACTTTCGGCTTGTCAACTATTATGAATATTGTTTGGCACCTTGGTTAAACTTTTGGTCGTATACATTGGCGCATAATTGGTTTATGGGTTTTTGACTTATATGTCGAATGTTTGAACACCGTGGCATAACATTTGCGTGTATACACATTGGATTTCATTGGTTGTATGCATGACTTAATGGTTGAACTATTATCATGGAGTGAATAGCTATGAAACTTGGCGGTTGTACTTGGGTAATGAATGTTATGCATGGAAGACTCCACCACCTTCGCATGCGCGCATTTATTCTTATCCCTTTTGGCTCGTTCATTGCTGTTAGACCGAATAGCTTTGCTCCTATGTATGTTGGTGAATTCAAACCCTTCCCTTACCATGAATTAGGCACCATGGCCCCAGTCGTGAGATTTGAACCCAATGGCAACCAGGCCCTGTTGATGTTTGACAATGCCCACCAAGATTTGGCAGACAGTGGATGGCTTACCTTCGTGAAATGTTTTGAGGGTTTTAACCTGTGTGTAGCCCGACAGTTTGCTACAAAATTCGATGGTTGTCGAGCCAAAGTAGGCGATGTACAGTTAGAGATTGATGAACACTTCATCAACTCGACTGCGGGGTTATCTTCTTCTGGACAGCGGTGGTTTAAGAATTACAAGGTCGAGGAAGTGTCGTGGACATTGTTGTTTCAATTGTGAAAAATCACCTCCTGTTATAGAGGTATGCCTGTGACTATGCTTAAACAACGATGGCAAGATTTGTTAATGATAATCAAGCAGTTCATCACCTGCGAAGGTAGATACGGGCTTGTATTCCTTTATCACCTGCGTCTATTGATGATTTTTATAGGTTATCCTCTAAACATGTCGTTCTATTTACATCGTAGCCTGTTTAAAATGTCGAAGAAGTATAAAAGACACCAGGATGACAGTATCCTTTTTCATCATGGGCTTATTAAGCTCATTGTTGTTTATCGTTTAAGTTTGCTTGGTGACAGTTGGAAGTCCTTCATAGCCTGTAATGGCTTTGAGGACACAGACCCTGTACAGATTGATAAATCTATGGTAGTTGAAACCAAGGTTGTAACCCCGGTGCCCTACCATGTCCTACTACCTAAACCCTCGTCCGACCCTCCTATCGACCTACCCGACACTGTAACTAATAGTGCAGAGGCCATAAAAAATCTCGTGAGCAAGAAACCTAAGGTAAAACCTACTTCTAACGATAAGGGTAAAAGGAATGCACGTTTGATTTCATGAATGCCAAGGAACAAGCCAAAACCCCCTGCTCTTTCAAGCCCTATCACCCTAAGTGAGGATTCTGATTCGAAAGTTGAGCGTTTTCTGGCTAGCGAATACCCCTATTCGCAAGGTTTGTGTGTCGAACCCTCATATGACTTTGTATCAAACTTACCCCCCTGCCTAAAGGATGACCCTAATTACCCAGGCATTAAGTTGCCTTGTGAAACCCTCGATCATTTTCCAAAACCCTCACCCGCTCTGTCTAAACCTACACAGTCACCCTGTGATCAATGCAATTCGTGGTTAGAGCAGTATTATGTTGATGTTCCTATACTTCAGTCAAAGATTCGATTTTTGGAAGACCATATTGTTGTGCTAACTAGACAAAAAGCCAAGCTTCAAGCAGTGGATAAAAAACAAAAGACAACCGACTCTATCTTGTTCAAGAACGTGGAATCAGCCACGACTATTGTGAATTCCAAGCTAGCATAATCAAGTGGTCTCGTCACTACACAGGTATGGAGAATTTGATATCATTTTGTTTTGTAAATAATCTAGTTTTCCATAATGGTTTGTATTCAGTTTTTAGATGGTTTTGTCTTGAATCATTCTTTTATAACCGTATGCTTTCTATATATAGTTTTGTTTTTGAAATGTCGATCTGATATACAATCCAATATTTCCGTGTATAGGGATCGATAGATTTTGATATGATTTGAGTGGTATGCGTTTAGATTTGATTGACCAGTTTGCCTTATTTAGTCGACAAAATTAATAGTGTGATTTCGAATGGATTGGTGTGTATCCGATTTCAAAAAGAGTTTTTTCATACTCAGTTTAGAACACAATCGTATTTGGATTTGATTTTGTTATGATCTATATGCTACGATTGGCAAACAACTTAATTAATTGTTACGATGTGCTCTTTCTTACGATGTTCAAAACTGAGATATTGCTCTGATTCGATTTTAATGTGGGAAATGAACTACTCTGTTGTTAGAAAAACAATATGTTCATTTAAGTCTGTACAGTTGTGCCCAAATCATAGAATGGATTCGATTCGTAACAACTATGATAAACCTCAGCCAATTGATTCGTAGTTAGAACGATTTCGTTTTGATCAAAGTCGATCAACCATGTTTGCCCAAATTGGTCATAACGAATTAAGAATTATACCAAGCCTGTTATGATCTTGTTTTAAATTGATTTTCGAACCGAATTTGAATTAATCTATTCTTGGCTTGGACCGTTTTCTGTGTCAACTCAGTCACAACGATTGGAATGATCTTGTCGAATTATAATCATTTCAAATTAATATCAAAAGATCTGAAAAATGTTAGATTCGGGTGGTTATGAAATGAATTGATTGACTCTGTTATTTTTGTTACCAAATTCAGTTACGCTTCGTTGAATGTAATCAATCTTGCTTACCTCAGTTTGCAAAAACGTGATCGAGTATCTCTTACGCACTATAATACATTTTGTTTGCTATGTCATTACAACAAATTGTAAGTGATTCGGTTCGTTTTGATTATATCTCCTGTTGGTATAACAACATAACAAATGCATTAGATTTGTTTTTATTGGTTGCACTGGATATAACTCTTTTAGACCCGATTATGTGGTAATTAAACGAACAGAGTTGAATGATTTTATGATTTTGTTTTGATTTCCAATGGTTTATCAAACTCCAATTGAATAAATTGTTTTCAAATGGTTGTTAAATGATAATTGAATTAAATCTCATTCAAAGATATGATTTGATTTCAATTCTGATTCTGTATATTATTTTAGACTAGCTACAGAATCAAATGATAATAAAATATTATCATTGGAATTAGATTTGCTATTGTTTTGCTAATAAAATATCTCTCTAATCTCTCTAAATATAAAGTCTGTGGAATTAGATTTTTATTGTTTTGCTAATAAAATATCTCTCTAATTTGTTATTTTTGGTCCATTTCAGGTGAACTCGAAAGTGCATTGGATTTGATGAGCAGTTAGAGGATATTTGAAATATTTTTGGTTTCATTTTAGTTCCCTAGTTTAGTTGATCTTGGGAATATCTTCCCAGATTATGTAAACAGTTTGATAACTCCCACAGGGAGGTTTTACCCTATGGAAAAACTTATAAATACTTATTATTTTTGTAATAACATCATCCTCATTCGTGGGAGAACAAGGATATGTAATTTTAATACAGACTGAGACAGAATTGATGTTCTGTTACAGCTTTAGCTTTTCATAATATCAATATTTTGTTTCATGTTTATGTGTATCTATTTGCATTTGGTTAATGACTACTTTAGCTATCTTAGTCTTTTGCAAATGATACAATTTAATCAATATAATCCATACATGATTTCTTCCAGTATTTAAAAACATAGCAATTACTTGATTCAGTTTGTGAATGACAGATTTCTCTTTTTCATTAATTGGATTATTAAGTATAAGTTTTTGCATAACAGGTTTCCCTTATTGCAGAGATTTATAAATCATATAATTGTTACGATTTTTTATGTCTTGTTTGTCCTGTAAACAAATCAAAGAGAATTGCAGCCTATCGTTTACGAGAAGCTTTTGGATCATCCGGTGCAAGTTTCCTTCCTCCGACCAGCTTTGAAGTCATCATACACAGGACAAATCTGGAGCGTTTCCAGGTCAGTTTGTCATTTGTTTGTTTAGTATATTATTAATAGTTTAGTTTAGATATAAGTTTAGCTAGATAAATGTGTTTAGTATATTAGATTGTTTAATTTCAGTAAGTTTTATTTCTTTTTTATAAAATTATAAATAAAATTAAAAAATACCTTTCTCTGTCTTAGGGCAGAAAGTAAATGAGTTTTCCAGGTTTTATTTAAATCTGTGGATTGTAGATCTTGTATATTTTGTAAATAAGTTGTATTTCAGTTAGTAGTTAGTATTTCTTAGTAGTCTGTATATATAGATGGTAGATTAGTTAGTTTGTTTAATAGTTAGTTTTAATTAGATTAGTTTATTAGTTTGTTTTTATTAGTTAGATTAGTTTGTTTTATTTAGTTTTATGTTAGTTTAGTTTGTTTTATTTGTTTTAGTTAGATTAGTTAGTTTAGATTAGTTTTCTCTTTGGTTTTCTTAGGACCTTATATCGGCTAACGGAGCCGATAAACCCGTCAGGGTGGTTCATTCCAAATGGCTTGGGTTATTAGACAACCCCGGACCGGTTCCGCTCTCTCAGTTGACAGATGGACATATTCGCCTGTCAACACACTGGAAGATAAGGGCGTCAAAAAGGAGGCTAGTCTGAGTATACTTCTTATGAGTGAGAAGGATCTCTTGAAAGAATTTAAGAAAGATCGGGAGATGCAGTTTGTTGTTATAGATAAGACAAGAGATATTGATGCAGGAGCATCGTAATCAAGCCAGCAAAGTAAGCGCAAGAGAGGAGGACATCTGGAAATGCACCAATGCACAGTTTGAGAACATTTTGAATTTAAAAAGATAAAACATTAATGTAATATCTGGGAAGATATATTTTCTTTTATGGTTTGGAGATTGATACACAAATCATGAGTGGTTGCTCTCATCTATTGATTGGAGGCAATTAATGTAATCAATGTAAAGTAGTTTTCGAGCTTTTATTTCGATTAGATAGTTAGAGTTGTAGGAGGGAAAACTCTAGAAATATCCCTCGTATGTATTGTATGGTAAGATTATTCTTATTGTAATTGTAAGAGCTGAAGAGCAAGAGAATAGGAGAGCAGAGAAGAAGATAGGTTGTAGAAGATTGTATAAGAAGATAGAAGTTTCTATTGAGCCCATGTACATATGCTCTTGGATTAATATAAGAAATCTTTGATCCAAATTCATGGTGTTTATGAATTATGTTTACATCTATTGAATGATATGTTTACAGTTTTCTTATATTCTCTATTATGCATTTGTTTCAATGATGTGTGTGTATGTATGATTTCATGTTGAATGTATGAAGTCTTTGAGAAGAAAAGTATGATTTTCAATTGTTTCTCATCCTGATAATTCCTGCAAGGAGTTCAGTGAAGGTCCGCAAGGAGTGCGTTGACAAGTTCTGAGTTTTATCTCAGAAAAGCTCAGGAGAGATACCTTTGTTCTTATACCAACAAAAGTATGAGTATAGAAGAGAGCCATGCAAGGAGTGTGCAGGATGGTTGAAGTCTTAGACTTTTCCAACCCATTGAGTGGTTGAAGAGTTATTGTCGTAAGGAGTGCATAGAAATAAGAAGTTCATATAATAAGAGATTATCGAGAAGCTGCAAGAAGTGTGTGCGAGAATCCCTTAGATATCTTGAGTTTGAAGCGAAGTATAATCTCAGGAGGGATAGAGACTTCATGGAGTTCAAAGGAAGGATGAGTCTCACAGAGGCTTTGCAGAAAACCAAGTTCAGGAGGAAAGACACCAATTTGTTTCGCCAGGAGTTGCTAAGGAACTCAACGGACGATCAAAATTATAAGAGGGAGAACCATCGATTCGACGTGGACCGTTGGATCTAGTGGATTAGTGGAGGATTTAAGACTGAGTGTATGTAAACACTCATAAGCTCGGGAGGAATAATCATTATTAGATCTCGACCGACGAGAGTTGTTGATCTAGTACTTCAAATTTTGTCATTTTGGGATTCAAGAGTGTGGAGAACGTCGTGACGAGAAGTCAAGAGTCGTGAAATCCTGATTCACAAAATACCGACAGGATCTGGGCTGTGAGATCATATAAGGATTTGGGCCATCAAACCCTAGCAAAGAAGTCGCGAGTTCAGACTTCGAGAAAAGCAGAAGAGGTTGCATTGTGAACTCCCAAGTCACGAAATTCCGACGCGCTTGGAAGTGGACCCCAAGATGTGACTAAAGTCATATGTTTGAGGCATAAGGGAGAAGTTGAGGACTCATTAGCCCATTTTGGGGTTTTATGGATTGAAGGAGTCAGGGGACTCACAACAGGAATCATGAAGTCACAAAACCTGAAACACCTTTTTGGGTGAAGGTCGTGGTCATATCGGTTGGTCATGTGGAGTTGAGGTTTGAGCCTTGTGCTTGTTCACAGAACCGTAAATCTAGAAGGACCTATGGTTACAAATGTGAATATTCCAGCTAGGAATCAAAGAGTCATTTCAACTCAAAGGGGAGATTAAGAATGATCCTTAGATTGGGAGGTTACGCAGAGCCTAGTGAGGTAGGGGTGTTGTGTCAGGTGGTATCAAAGATTACAATCATTATTTTCTATAAGCAAGGGAGACAAAAGGCAAGTTGTGATCTAAATTCTGCGTGGAAAAAATTTAAACAATGTCGCCCAGAAGACGTCAAGAGAGACAAATGACCGATCCAGCTGTGGAAAGGAAAATGAGAGAACTAGGAGCTTGATTAGATGCTATGGAGACAACACAAAAACAAATAGTTGATGCTAGAGATGTCAATGAATCCAAAAAAAAGAATGAAGAAAGACCCGATGAAGAAGAAGTTGCAGTCGAAGATGCTGCAGAACAATGTCTATTAAGAGTTGTTGCAAGAATAGGGGCCAGAGAAAAAATGGACAATGCGATGTATGAAGGAAACTTAGACATTGAGGAGTTGCTCGATTGGTTTATAGCTCTGGATAAATACTTCGATTATGAGGATATCGAAGAGGATAATAAAGAAAAAGATGTTGTCAATAGAATGAAAGGGCATGCAACACTATGGTGGGATGAACTGTAGGATGACAAGCATTGTAAGGGAAATAAAAGAATCAAAAGATGGGATATAATGGTTGCAAATATGAAATCCAAATTCATACCCAGATATTACCAAATTAATATGTTTTGAAGAATGCATAATTTGATATAGAAAGGGTTGATAGTGAAGGAATACACTGAAGAATTTTACCGGATAAACATTAGGGATGGTCATTTTGAAAGTGATGATGAAAAGGTCACCAGATACATGAATGGTCTGAGATATGACATTCAGGATGAGATGAGCATGTTGACAATCAAAAATGTAGAAGATGCTTATTAGATTGCTCTGAAGGCAGAAGAAAAATTTCCCGAAAGCAAGGTCAAAAGGGAAGAGGTAGAAGTCAAAGTAGAGGCAAAGCAATTTCCCAAGATAGATTACAGAAGCCAAAGGATGAAGAAAAGAATCCCCATAATCACCCTTAAAGAGGAGGAAGTTCACAGGGAATACCATATGGCGATAAGAACACTTTCCCGCAAGCAAGAGGAAGAGGAAGAGGAAGAGGAGGTGAAATAAAGTGTTTTGTCTACGAAAATATAGGACACAAATATTTTGAATGTCCTGATAGAAAAAGAGATGGAGGAGTCGAAGCTCACATTTCATAAGCACAGAGGAAAAATGTTGAGGTAGGAGATGAAGAAGGAAGAATATCCTTAATGATGAGGAAAAAACTCTTGAATCCAGAGAAAGAGATGGAGAATCCAGTCCAGAGGGATAGTTTGTTTAGAACTACTTGCAAGACCAAGGATAGGGTATGCAAGCTGATAGTGGACAGTGGAAGCACAGATAATATAGTATCCACAGAAATGGTGGGGAAGCTGGAATTGGAGACAGTTGCACATCCGAGCATATACAAAGTTTCCTGGTTGCAAAAAGGACATCAGGTAACTGTCACTAAACAATGTTTAGTTGAATTTAAAATAGGGGGATATCGAGATGAGATCTCATGTGATGTCATTTCGATGGATGTCTATCATATTTTTTTGGGGAGACCATGGAAATATGACAGAAATGTTGTTCATGATGGAAGAAGGAAGACATACACCTTGGAGAAGAATGGTAGGATGCATATGTTGCTGCCAATTGAAAACAAGAAGGAGAAAGCAGAAACAAGCAATACTATACTACTCATGAGTGGGAAGGAACTTCTGGATGAAGCCAAGAAGGGTGAAGAAATGTAGTTTGTTGTGGTTAGGAAACCTAGAGTCATCTTGATCAACACTTTGATAGACGATCTACTGGAGGAAATTAAGGAACTGCTGGAGAATTTTGTTGATATAGTGGTGGACGATTTACCTTGTTCGTTGTCTCCCATAAGAAGTATAATCCATCACATTGGCCTTATACCAGGAGATAGTTTACCAAAAAAACAACATACATATTGACACCATAGGAGAATGATGAAGTTAAGAAACAAGTCCAAGATTTGATGGACAAAGGGTTGATTAGAGAAAGCTTGAGTCTATGCATAGTGCCAACAATGTTAAGTGCAAAGAAGGATGGTCGACGGAGAATGTGTACAGACTCAAGGGTTATAAACAAAATCACCATCAGGTATAGATTTCCTTTACCTAGGATGGATGACTTAATGGATTTCTTGAGTGGAGAAAAGTTTTTTTCAAAGGTTGATTTGAAAAGACGATATCATTAGATTCGAATGAGGGAAGGTGATGAATGGAAGACAACATTCAATATGAATGAAGGATTATATGAATGGATTGTCATGCCATTTGGTTTAACGAATGAGCCAAGTACTTTCATGAGGTTAATGAACGAAGTCTTGAAAGATTTCATTGGAAATTTTGTAATTGTGTATCTCGATGATATACTGATCTTTAGTAAGACCGAGGAAGAGAACTTGAGACACATAACTCTATTAATGAGGAGGTTGCAACAAGAGAAGTTGCTTATAAATATGAAGAAGTCATCTTTCATGAAGAAAGAGCTCATTTATTTGGGTTTTGTGATCTCTTCAAATGAGTTGAAGATGGATCCTCAGAGGGTAAAAGCGATCGAAGAATGACCATTGCCAAGGAATATCTTTGAAGTTAGAAGCTTCCATGGATTAGCCAGTTTTTACAAGAAGTTCATAAAAAAATTTAGTGGGATTAGTGCACCAATGATCGACATAGTCAAGAAAAGACATAAATCTTTTCATTGGAAAGAGGAAGTAGGGAAAAGTTTTAAGCTATTGAAGGAAAAGATAATTGAACAACCAGTTCTAGTTTTGCCAGACTTTGGTAAGACATTTCAAGTGAGATGTGATGCAAGTGGGTTTGCGGTTGGAGCAATATTAAGCCAAGACAATAGATCGATTACATACTTCAATGAGAAATTGAATGATGCCAAGATAAGATATTCCACGTATGATAAAGAGTTTTATGAAGTCATACAAGTGTTGAAGAAATGGAGGCACTAATTGGTTCCGAAAGAGTTTGTTTTGTATAGCAACAACCATGCTTTACAATTCATAACTCAACAGGAAAAATTGAACCAAAAGCATGCAAAATGGGTTGAATTTATGAAGAAATTTACTTTTGTTATAAAGAACATTTCTAGAACTACTAACAAGGTTGTTGATGCATTGAGAAGAAAATGTTTGATTCTGCAGGAGTTTCACGTGAAGACCTTAGGTTTTGATATCCTTAAGGATATGTACAAAGATGATTAAGAATTTAGGGACGCTTATGAAGCATGTGAGAATCCTTTTTTGAGAGACAGAAGCCAATGGATTGAATATTTAATTCAGGATGGATTATTATTCAAAGGAAATCAATTGTGTATCCTGAAGAGTTCTATGATGTAAAACCTTTTAAAGGAAAAACATAGTGGAGGATTGGCTGGACATTTTGGCCATGAAAAAACATTTGCGCAACTGAACAATTTATATTATTGGCCAGGGATGAGGATAGATGTAAATAAATTTATGAACATATGTATAATCTACCAGCACGCAAAGGGGAAAAGAGATAATACAGGATTGTATCAACCATTTCCAGTACCAAAGAGACTGTGGGACGTGGTAAGCATGGATTTTTTGTTAGGAATGCCAAAGAAACAAAGAGGTTGTGATTCCATATTCATGGTAGTCGATAGATTTTCCAAAATGGAACATTTCATTCCATGTCAGAAAACCAATGATGCAACTCATATTGCAAATTTGTTTTTCAAAGAAGTTGTTCGACTTCATGGTTTACCCAAGAGTATTGTTTCAGATAGAGATATCAAATTTGTTGGTCATTTCTAGAGGACACTATGGAAGAAGCTGGGGGTAGAATTATCTTTTAGCTCAACATATCACCCTCAAATGGATGGACAGATTGAGGTAGTAAATCAAAGTTTGGGATATTTGTTGAGGAGTTTAGTAGCTGAACATCAGAGTTAGTGGGATCAAATTTTGCCAAAAGCAGAATTTGCATATAATGATTCACCAAACAGGAGAACATGACATAGCCCATTCTAGATAATGTATGGAATGCAACCAAGAGGAGTAACTGAGTTGAGGAACTTAGAGAAAAGTGATTTCATAAGTGCTGGAGCGGAAGATTTTGCAGCAGAGATGATCCAGATTATTTTCGGCATGAAATGAGATCGGAGATACAATAGAGAAATGCACAGAGATATCACAGATATTCAATAATATAACAAAAATGTATCAGAGATGCAACCATAAACCCATAAACACAAATATGCAGTAATACATGATTTCTATTAATGAAATAAATGTACATAGACTGTAAAAATACAGCGTGAAAGACTCGCTAGAATGGTGGCAGCTTATCTCTGAGAAGAGATGTGACGGCTACTCGCATTCGCAAGAAGATGAGTACAATGAGGCTCTGAAGGAATTTTTACAATAAACAGGAATGTCAAAAACCCTAGACATCCAAAAACCTAACCCTAGGAGATGAAGCACCAAAAGTCATGTGGGCCCTGTTTGGGTAAGTTAGTACATCAACTTCTCGGGGTCGTAACGTTTGCATACGATCTCTGTTTTAGGCGTATGAGAGCTTGTTAGAAAGGTATCATCAAGGAGATTCATTTTGGGGGCTCAATCATGCCTTTAGCTATCATCAAGAACCTCAATATCGAAAAACCTTCATTTAGGCCCTCAAAATGGCCCCAGAAGTTAAAACTTGCTAAAAATAGTAAATTGTCAAAATTGTTAGAAAACTATTTTGAGCCAGTCGAAAAAAGTGGGTGGCCACTGATATCCACCTAGATCAATATTCCCTCCTTAGGAAGCAATGGTCTCCATTGAGTTGAGTTCCCAGGGGAGAGGGAAAAGAGTTTTCTAGATCTGCATCTTGGTGAGCTGCTTGTATTGTTGGAGACATCGTGTTGCTCAGTTTTTGGAAGTATGTCAAGAACCTGTTGAGGCTGAGGCTGATAAGAAAGTTCAAATACATGAGAGGATGGTGTGCAGAAGGAATCTTTGCACTTTGATGTAGCCTTGTCGACCTTCTTCTGTTGGATAGAAGGTGCTTGGGGCAAGGCTGTAGTGGTTGTAATGTCCTTTTGTTCTCCTTTTGAACAGATTGTGAAGAAGCTGAATTTTGCAGTATGAGATGCTACCTTGCAACACTTTTTAGGTAGAACAATAGTCAAAACTACCTTTGGTATTCTGTAGAGATGACTCCCCAGAGAAACAATGACACTATCGGGTCGAGACTCATAAACAACGTGGCACTTCCACATATATGGTTGGCCCAAGAGAACATGACATACATGCAGTGGGACAACATCACATAATACCTCATCCTTGAAGGGTTTGATGCCATATGACAATTGACATTGCTGGCTGACACGAAGATCTTGTCCTTGGCAAAGTCACCCGATGTTGTATGGTTGTGGGTGTGGTGTTGTCAAAAATCGCAACTGTTTGACGACCTCTGTTGAGATGAGGTTCTTTTGGCTTTCTCTATCAACAATAAAATGCAGCAGGGTCCATTTCACCCACAGCTGTGAATGAAAAAGATGATCCCCCTCTTCAGGATGTGTTGGTTCTTCTGGTTAACTTGTTGTGGTCGTGACAATAGCAGTGGGGTCTATGTCAATGATCTATCCTTTACTAGTATTTTCAGAATCATATTCTGAATCAGGGTTCAGCTCCTTTTCTTCGATCTTGGCCACCAATGAATGTTTTGAGAAAAATTCATCGGTGTTGTTCCAGGGGATTTTATGGAAATCGCACCATTTTCTGGTGTCCTTATTTGTCTTCCTGTGACCCTTCTTTTCCTGTGTCTTGGACTAGTTTTTAGGGGACTATTTGTTAGAGATGTCTTTGTCATACTTTGGTTGTTTCAGATTTATAGATCTGAAATCCTATTTGTTCTAGTTCTTAAATTTTTGCTCGATTTTAACAACATATCGATAAGCAGCACCAAGTGATGAGATGTCCAAAAAACCCATTTCAGTCTAGATGTATCTGTGTAGAGCCCCACGGTATTTCAGAACCAAATGTCGCTCGGAGTCTTTGATACCCATATTGGTGTGTAAGGTATGGAAGGTATTGGTGAACTCCGAAACATCTTGGCCCCTTTCTTGCTGCAGTGTGGTCCATCTCATGTACTGGTCCTCATAGTTTCCAACAGGGTAATATTGTTCCTTTACCACATCCACAAAAAATCCCAAGTGGGATCGACCCCATATATTTCATACTCCTCCGTCGAAATATTCTCCCAATAAGTTTCCCACCAATGTTTAACATGAGGGAGAGCTTTAAGGAGTGCGAAGGTGATCTTTTCTTTATCGTAAAAATTGTGAATAGAGAAATAACCTTCTAGCAGAGTTAACATTTTTCTAGGGCTTCTGCATCTATCTGTCCTTCAAATACAGGAATATCAAAATTAACTTGTACCTTGAAAGGCGAGGTGCCTCCAAAGTGGTTTCTTGATGATAATGCTCCTGATTCTATTGGGAGGAATTTAAGGATGTGGTAAAAATTCTCCATCATTTCGTCCCTTTATTGCGTGAGAGCTTGCTCAAGCAACAGATTGATAGGATCGTTTGCTCCGTCGTTTTTCTTTTCTTCCACCATTAAGGGTTTATTGGGTGTGCGAGAGCGATTGTCTTCAAGAGAGACAATATCGAGACCCAACTTTCTATACTCGGACCTCATCGGGGACATGCACTGAAAAAAATGATCAAGAGCAGCCTGCTCTAATACCACTGATCCAGATTATTTTCGGCACGAAATGAGATCGAAGATACAATAGATAAATGCATAGAGATATCATATATATTCAATAATACAATAGAAAGGTATCAGAGATGCAAGCATAAACATAAATATATAGTAATACACGATTTCTATTAATGAAATAAATGTACAGAGACTGTAAAAATACAGAGTGAAAGACTCCCTAGAATGGTGGCAACTTATCTCTGAGAAGAGATGTGACGACTACTTGCATTCAGAAGAAGATGAGTACAATGAGGCTCTGAAGGAATTTTTACAATAAAAAGGAATGCCGAAATCCCTAGACATCCAAAAACCTAACCCTAGGAGTTGAAGCGCCAAAAGTCATGTCGGCCCTGTTTGGGTAAGTTAGTACATCAACTTGCAGGGGTCGTAACTTTTGCATACGATCTTCGTTTTAGGTGTATGATATCTCATTGGAAAGGTATCGTCGAGGAGATTAATTTTGGGGGCTCAATCATGCCTTTGGCTATATTTTAGAACCTCGATCTCAAAAAACCTTCATTTAGGCCCTCAAAATGGCCCCAGAAGTTAAAACCTGCTAAAAATAGTAAATTGCCAAAATTGCCAGAAAATTGTTTTGAGCCAGTCGGAAAAGGCGAGTGGCCACCGATATCCACCTGGATCAAGAGATGCAATATATCTACAGTAAAATCAAAGAGCGGTTGAAGAATTCCAACAGGAATATAAGCGCAGAGCAGATCAACATAGAAGAGAACTTCAGTTTGAAGTGGGATATTTAGTTTAAGCGCATCTGAGAAAAGAAAGGTTCCCAAGGGGAACATACAATAAGTTGAAGATGAAAAATATAGGGATGTGTAAGATTCTGAGGAAATTTGAGTCCAATGCTTATGAAATAGAATTGTCAGACGAGGTATGAATATCGCCCGTATTCAATGTAGCAGATCTGTATCCTTACAGAGTAGATGAAATAGAGGGATCAGAGGACTAGAAGAAATCTTAGTGGGTTAGACAGATGCCTGTAGCTGAAAATCCATAGATGGAAAATAGCATTGATCAGAGAGTTAACAAGAAGACCCGTAGGAAGACATATTTTGAATATCTGACAAAGTGGAAAGGACACCCGATCGAGGATGCTAGTTGGGAAAGTGAAACAAATATCCAGGAACATGGACAGATGGTGTAGGAGGTCATGAAAAAGATTTCATGAATTTTTTAGTAGAGGAGTATGATGCAGGAGCATCGTAAGCAAGATAAAAAAGCAAGCATGAGAGTGGAGGACAACTGGAAATGCACCAGTGCACATTTTGAGAACGTTTTTAATTTGAAAAGATAAAACATTAATGTAATATCTGGGAAGATATTTTTTCTTTTATGGTTTGGAGATTGGAATACAGATCATGAGTGGTTTCTCTCATCTGTTGATTGGAGGAAATTAATGTAATCAATGTAAAGTAGTTATAGATATTTTAATTCGATTAGATAGTTAGAGATGTAGGAGGGAAAACTCTAGAAATATCCCTGATTTGTATTGTATGGTAAGATTATTCTCATTGTAATTGTAAGAGCCGAAGAGCAAGAGAATAAGAGAATAGAGTAGACGATAGGTTGTAGAAGATTGTATAAGCAGATAGTGGTTTCTATTGAACCCATGTACATATGCACTTGGATTAATTTAAGAAAGATTTGATCCAAATTCATGGGGTTTATGAATTCTGTTTACATCTATTGAAAGGTATGTTTATAGTTTTCTTATATGCTATGTTATGCATTTGTTTCAATGTTGTGTCTGTATGTATGATTTCATGTTGAATGTATGAATTCCATGAGAAGAAGAGTATGATTTTCAATTGCTTCTTGTCCTGACAATTCTTGCAAGGAGTGTAGTAAAGGTCCACAAGGAGTGCATTGACAAGTTCTGAGTTTTATCTTAGAAAATATTAGGAGAGATATCGTTGTTCTTATACCAGCAAAAGTGTGAGTATATCATATAGCCATGCAAGGAGTGCGCATAAATAAGAAGTTCAAATAATCGGAGATTATCGAGAAGCCGCAATAAGTGTGTGTGATAATACCTTAGAAATATTGAGTTTGAAGTGAAGTATAATCTCAGGAGAGATAGAGACTTCATGGAGTTCAAAGTAGGACGATTCTCACAAAGGCTTCACAGAAAACCAAGTTCAGGAGGAAAGATGGCAAGTTGTTTGGCCAGGAGTTGCTAAGGAACTCAATGGACGGTCGAAATTCTTAGAGGGAGAACCATCGATTCATCGTGGACTGTTCGATCCAGTGGATCAACAGAGGAGTTAAGACTGAGTGTCTGTCAACACTCACAAGCTCAAGAGTAATAGTTGATGTTAGATCTGGACTGACGAGAGTCGTTGATCTAATACTTCAAATTTTGGCATTTCAGGGTTCGGGAGTGTGGATAAAGTCATGACGAGAAGTCAAGATTCATGAAATCCCGACAGGATCTGAGTCATCAGATTGTAGAAGGATTTGGACCGTCGATCCATAGAAAAGAAGTTGTGAGTTCAGACTTCGGGAGAAGGATAGGAGGTTGCATTGTGAATTCCCGAGTCACAAAATTCAAATGCGCTCAGAGGTGGACCCTAGGACATGAATAAGGTCATATGGTCGAGGCATAATGGAGGCGCTGAGGACCCGTTAGCCCATTTCGGGGTGTCGGGGATTGAAGGAGTCAGGGGTGACTCACAACAGGAATCGTGAAGTTGTGAAACCTGAAACACCTTTTCGGGTGGAGGTCGTGGTCATATCGGTTGGTCATGTGGAGTTGAGGTTTGAGACTTATGCTTGTTCGCACAAGTGTAACTCTAGAAGGACTTGTGGTTACAAGTGTGAATATTCTAGCTGGGAATCTGTTAAGAACCAAACATCAATATAGCATATAAAAACCT
>ML776965.1:385693-430388 GCA_009831015.1 Picea engelmannii
AAGAGTTATTGGACAAATGATTGATCAGAGAAATTCTGAGACCATGTGCAGTACTGACTTTGTTGAGTCCAAAAAATGATGGTGGCTGGAGAATGTGCATAGATTCTATAGCTATCAATAAAATAACTATTAGGTATAGATTTCCCTCACCCTGAATAGATGATTTGATGGATTGTTTGAGTAGAGGATGAGAGGAGGATATGAATTGAAAACAACATTCAAAACAAATGAAGGGCGGTATGAGTGACTTGTTATTCCATTTGGTTTAACCAATGCTCCAAGTACCTTCATGATATTAATGAATGAAGTTCTCAAAGACTTTATTGGGAAATTTGTGATTGTTTATTTGGATGATATCGTAGTCTATACTAAGACTAATGAGGAGCATCTGAGACACTTGAGGATGGTGTTAAGGAGATTACAACAAGAGAAGTTGGTGATAAAGTTGAAGAAATGTTCTTTTATGAAGATAGAGATTGTGTATTTGGGGTTTGTGATCACTTCAAATGGATTGAATATGGATCCAGAGAAGGTGATAAATATAAAGGAGTGGCCTTCTCCAAGAAGTGTGTTTGAGGTAAGGATTTTTCATGGGTTAGAAATTTTCTACAAAAATTTCATCGGAAATTTTAGCAGTATTTGTGTACCCATAGTGAATACTACAAAGAAATAACATGGATGTTTTGAATGGATAAAAGAAGCAGAGAAATGATTTAGGTTGTTAAAGGAGAGTACAAGAGAACAACCCATCTTGATTTTTCCATATTTTAGGAATACTTTCCAAGTCAAGTGCGATGCAAGTGGAGTGGCCATCGATGTAGTTTTAAGTCGGGATGATAAGCATGTTTCTTATTTCAATGAGAATTTGAATGATGCTAAGAGGAAATATTCGACTTATGATAAGTAATTTTATGCTATAATTAAAGCTTTGAAAAAGTGGAGGCATTATCTTATACCAAAAGATTTTATTTTGTATATTGTCAATCATGGTTTGCAGTTTATAACCAGAAAAGATAAGTTGAATTAGACACATGCCAAATGGGTAGAATTCATGCATAATTTTACTTTTTTCATTAAGCATATTAGTGGGAGTGATAACAAATTTGCAGATGTTTTGAGAAGGAGATGTTTGATCTTGCAAGAATTCCCAATGGAGACTTTGGAGTTTTAAAACCTCAAGGAAATGTGCAAGGAAGACCCAAACTTCAAGGAGGCTTATGAAGCTTGTGAAAATCCTTTGATGAGGGATATAATACAATGGATGGAGTATCTAATCCAGGAATGATTGTTGTTCAAAGGGATTCAATCATGTATTCCGAAATGTTCAATGAGGGACAACTTGTTGAAGGAAAATCACAGTGGAGGGTTGGCTAGACATTTTGGCCATGATAAGACATATGCACAATTGATTTCTTTGTACTATTGGCTAGGAATGAGATATGATGTGAAGGGAAGTAGCATAATATAAAACTATACCATCCATTGCCTATTCCAAACAGTGCACGAGACTGTATAACTTATAAGTATGGATTTTGTTCTATGATTACCAAAGACCCAGAGGGGAAGTGATTCAATTTTTGTGGTGGTTGAAAGGTTTTCAAAGATGGAACATTTTATACCATTTCACAAAAAAATTGATGCTACCCACATAGAAAATATATTTTTCAAAGATATTGTGAGATTGGACGCGTTATCTAAGAGTATAGTCTCACACAGAGACACAAAAGTTGTAGGACATTTTTGGAGGAATTTGTGGAATAAAACGGGGATGAATATTTATTTTAGTTCAACATATCACCCTCAGATAGATGGATCGACTGGGGTGGTGAATAGAAGCTTGGGAGATTTGCTAAGAAGTTTGGTGATTGAACATAATAGCCAGTGGGATCAATTTCTACCTCAAGCAGAATTTGCATATAATGATTCACTGAACATGAGTAATGGTAATATCCCATTCCAGATATTATATGGAATGCACCCCAGAGGAATTTTTGAATTAAGAGATTTGAGACAAGATGAATTTCAGAGTGCGAGAGAAGAATACTTTGCTACAAAAATGCATAAATTTCATGAACAAATCAAAGGCTAGTTGCAGAGTAGCAACCAAAGATACAAGTACAGAGTAGATCAGAAAAGGAAAGAGGTAAATTTTGAAGTTGGAGACCAAGTTCTAGAACATCTGAGAAAGGAAATATTCCCATGAAGGAAATATAATAAATTGAAGCTGAAAAATATATGACCTATAAAATTCTGAGGAAATTTACTACAAATCCTTATGAGATTGAGCTACCAGAGGGCATCAAAATTTCATTGATATTTAATGTAGAAACATTATGTCCTTATAGAGGGATGGAGAAGGAGAAGAATATGATCAATATGAATTCTAGTGGCCGCAACAAATGCTCACAATAGAGAAGCTCCAGATAGAGAATATTTTAGAACAAAGGATTGTTAAAAGAACCAAGAGGAGGGTCTATTATGAATACTTAGTCAAATGGAGGGACCATCCAATAGAATATGCCAGCTCGTTGAATGACAAAAAATTTCAGAAACATGGAAACAAATTTGAGGAGCTCATGGAAAAGAGTCCATGAATAATTTTTTCATGGGAGTCTGATGCAGGAGCATCATCATAAAAATTAATGAAGCATTGTGGGAGATGAATCAACATACAACACAACATGCATTAACTGGATTGGATTCCAAGGAAGACACAACATTTAAGTTTATACCTTTGTAATTAAATATCCCCTGAGATCTAAATACTATAACCATTGTATGTATATCTAGAAGGTTGTAATTGGACTTTAAATGACTGTAGGATTTTGCAGATTTTGAGCATCGACTCATATCTAAGTTTGTAAATGTGAATTTATTGTGAAACCTTTGTGATAGGATTGCCTTTATTAATATGTGAAAGCATTAGATTTATCTAGAGGGAAGGAGAGAGAATCCAAGAATGTGTATAAATCAATGTAATCTATGTTGTACTATAGATTTTTTAGAAGAGAAGAGAAGAGGAATACTCTCAGAACCCAAAGAGTAGACTGTAACTTGTTTTGTTCTTTATGAAACCAAATAGATACTTTGTTGTTTCATTTTTGTATGTGTGTGTTGTTTATTTTTCAATAGGAAAGTATTAAGCATGAATTTCATTCCATTTTAGCATTTTACTTAAACCATAGATAATTTGTTACAACAAACAAGATCACAAGAAGAAACACCATGCACAAGTACACAAGAAGTATCCTGGGAAACCCTTCTCAACAAGGGAAGAAAATCCAACCAATCCTTTGATATATTATTCAAGAGAGATACCTCCACCCTCATAAATAGCTAGCACACAAAAGGGTGCTCACAAACCCTAGAAACCTAGCTCCCAATAGAGGTGCACACTTTCCCAGGAACAAGTGTTTTCTAAAATTTCCAAACTCACACTTGTGATATGATTCCTCAATGGAGAATTTACCTTTACTTGTATTAGACTGAACCTGATAATAGAAGTATATATTGGAACAATAGGTCCAACCTCACTATCTCACAATATAATTAATAATTACTAGATTAATTATCTTTTACATTAATTATATTTTACATTAAGGTGGGGCTAAGCTGTAGTACCATTTACATTACAATTAGGGTTACATGTAAGCCTGACTCTTAAAAAATATAGAAAGGGATCTCATACACCCACTAGTTATCAGCCACTAGGAGCACATCCACAGGGATTTCCACATCTCTATCTCACTATGTCTCACAGGAGAACCACACTCACTAGTGCTCAACCACTAAGATCATGTTCACCTTTGCTCATCCGCAGGCACGTCCAACTCAACATATCTTATTTCCACTGCATTACACAAGAGAGTCATTTGGAGTTCATCATCTCAACTCTCTTTTCAGAGGAGGCTAATACATATTTTCATCTTTGTCTCAGAACGATGCACCCAAATCATGGGAATTCACACGTTCACCCGTGCTCAGCCACATGCATGCCTAACTCAACAAATCTTCTTTCTCACTACATTACACAGGAGAATCATCTAGATTTCGTCTCAACTCTCTATAAGGAGGAGGCCAACACAACGTTCTAGTTCTATCTCAGATAGGAACCACACACCCATATTAGGGGATATCTCTCAAATCTGTTTCCTGTAGGATGTCTCACGCAGATGTAATCATCAACATGTGTGTACCTGTATGTTTTAGGAATTAGTTTATGATTATTTTTAAGTTTCAATTTTTTGTCTTCTGGTAATCTTCATGCAAGGAGTGCACAGTGCTAACACAGGGTGTGTGGAGCCTGAACCTTCTACAGGTTTAGAAGTTCATGACAGATAGTTTGATTCAACATAGAGAAATCACAGGGAGTTCACAGATAACTACAGTGAGGCTATGTGAAATCCATTATGGGAAACAACCATGCATGAGGAGTATGACTCACTCCTAGAGAATCATACTTGGGATTTGGTTCCACTTCCACCAGAAAGGAATATTTTTAGGTGCATATGGGTCAAAAGGACCAAGAGGTACAAGGCTAGGCATGTTTACAAAGGAATTCATTAGATGCATAAATATTTCTACATCTTCACAAATACTTTCAATGAACAAAAGTTTAAAACATTGGGGGATCGTCTTGGACTGAAGAGCACAGTTTCCAAGCAAATGCCTTTCCTTCTTTTGATGCATTGCCTTTTGAGGGGGGGGGGGGGGGNATTTACTCATTTTTCATTCAATGTTCATTAGTTTCATTATACATGAGTACCTAATATGGCCTAGTTTTCAGGACTCATTTTTTATTACTCCATAGTGATGTTCATGGGGGGTGTTGGAAATACTTATATTTTCGACTCACTAGTTAGGTCGTAGTTAACTGGAGCTAGTTATATTTTATACTTTCCAATTTGAGACCATCACTATTATTCATGAATTCCTAAGGAAAAGCTCATTGAATGTTCTATTTTCTTAATTATGGAATGTTTTTCCCTATATGAGTGTGTATTGCTCATTCATTGTATCATTCGATCATTGATCAACTCATTCGAGTAGTGTAACTTTATTTCTCATTCTTCCATATTGAATCTCTCATCCTTTTCTTGATAATATTTGTTTATAATTTCTTTATCTAGGTCTCTTGTGCATGTTTCCATGAAACATTAACACCAATATGATGCAGGAGCAACGTTGATAAAAAAACTCCATTGAGGTTAGAATATCGACGATCGACCTGGATTTCGGGGGTAGAAAGTGCTCATAATTTAAAATTACTAGAGAGGGCCACAATCGAAACCACGATTTTTCCAAAAGGACGCATGGCAATTGATAGTCAATTGCTGGGAGAAAAGCGGTGTGGTCTCAAACCACTTTTGGTCACTCCGCAATCAATTTTTTGCGTGAGGTCATAGGCCAAAGTCACATGCAGGAAGGAGCTAATAGAAAAGGAGATAGCATCTAAAAATTAGTATTTTAGAAGCACACAGGGAGAGGTTGTGTGTGCCATAAAACTTGCACAACAAGACTAAAAGGACCTGTGTAAACTTGTTTGGGTCTAGGAAAGGCTCGAAGAGTCGATCCAACTCTTTGATTTGAGAGATCCTAGACTGGGAGGTCGTGTAGCCCCGAGGAGAGAAGGGGGGTCTGCATCAAGTATTGATGCAGACCCCCCTTCTCTCCTCGGGGCTACACGACCTCCCGTTCTAGGATAGGTCAAATCAAGGAGTTGGATTGACTCTTCGGGCCGTTGCTAAACCCAAACATGTTTACATAGGTCTTTTTAGTCCCTTGTTCCTCTTACAAGCCCGATTGCTTGGATTTCGTCGACATTTCTGCTAACACTATCTCTTCTGAGATTTCAGATTCACTTAGTCTCTTAAGGGTCTCGACCCTTCTACTCCCTTCAAAGGGTTCTTGTGGCCTCCTAGCTACCTCTCACTCAAATAACACTTTGTTGATCTTCTTCTACAGACTGTTCAACAACTCTGTGAGTATATTCCTCTAACACTCTTCTTGAATTCAACAAAGATTTCTCCTTATGCACTCTTGCACCTACTCGATGCCCACCTGGAAGAGTTATATAGAGTTCTTAATGAATCTATCTCTTTGTGATTCCTCTGTACAGTTTCTCCTCTAATGTATTAAATAACCTTGAGTTTTCCTCGATTTTTTATCGTTCTGGTGTGCCCTCCTGGCACGTTCCTTTCTAACTCCTCAGAGTTCAGATGTGCACTCCTTGTGCTAGCTACAAAACCTCCGATGTTCTATTGTGCACTCCTTGAATAGCCTAAGAACCCAAAAAATTATTTCAAACTCAACAAATATAGGGAAATATATCTTCCTACTACAGATGAAATCTATCATATATCTACAACATACATAAACACACACATATAACATTCATCAGATACACATAACCACACAGAACGCTCATATGAAAGAAAAATTGCTTTCCTTTTATTAAGATGAATGTTTGATTAAAATATGTGTAGGCTGGACTGTAACAGAGTTTGAGCTCTCTCAAAGAAATATTCTATCTCCTATCCCTTCCTCTAAGGATTTCTAACTAACTTGCAGCTACCTCCTATTCAGTAACAATACTCCTCTTGCCACCTCATTTGGGCTTGCCATGCATCTATATATACAAGAAGGTTCCTAGGGTTCCCTCCAACTACCTCTCCTATCGAAGTAACAACTACTAAATCTCTGTTACATTCAATACTGAGATCGAAACTCCCAGACCTCTCATGATCATTTAGTTTACGAGCATTTCTCTCTTCTTCAATCATCCGTTCAAAACTGATCTGTAGAAAAATGTCATCTTTTAGATTCCAATTAATTTAAAAAGGCATGCTATGGTGCTAAGTTGTCCCTGCACGTGGGCTTTGTTGACGATGCTCCTGCATCATACTCCACTGCTGGGAAAATCATGAGCTCCTGCTCATGGCTCCCTCTTCCATGTTGTTGATATCCTCCATGGTCCCATACCTTCTCTTGGATTTGTTCATCTCTCCTTTTCCTTTCTGTTTCTTTTGCCCATACTTCTATGATGACTTCTTCTTGTGTTTCTTCCAACATTAATCTCTTTATATCCTCTATTTCTTTGTCCAACTGGTCCATTGGCCTATTTTCCCCCTGTAGTATGCTCTGTTCTCTCTTCTCTCCATCAATTTCCACCTTGAATTGTTGGATAAGATGCTTTTGCATTTTTACCCTTCTCTCCAGGGCCTCCAACTCCTCACACAAATTGACAATATCTATTCTATATGTTTCTTCCTCCTCTATTGTAGGTTTGTGTTCTACAATTATCTCTTGCTCAGCTCCTTGGTTGAAATTTTTGAGCAGTTCCACTAAATTATATTGTTTCTACATCTCTTGGGCACATTGAAATGTGTGCTTTTTCTCCTTGTTACCAATATGATCAATCTGAACTTTCATGTTATATTCATCTCCTGTGGCACTATTTTTCCACTCTATTGCAGACTCCAATTCTGCAATCTCACCACTGATTTGTTGCTCATATTCTGCCTCTTACAGGTTGACTTTTGTCATCTCCTCCTGTGTTGTTTCAACTCCAACTTCCTCCAGTTGCTCCCTAGGCTGGTATGCTCCTCCACTTGTTTCCAATTTGACCTGTTGGTGATTCCTACTTTGCATATTTACCATTCTCTCCATGGATTCCATTTCATAATACAACTCAAAAAAATGTATGTTGTCTACTTCCTCTTCTACTGCAGATTCTAGTGCTGTAGTTATCTCCTGTTCATCTCCTGGGATGAAATTTTTTATCAACTCTGTTGAATGGTCTTCTCCTGCAATTTACATGACTATCTCCTAGCAAGCCATATTCTGGTTTTGGATTGTCCAACGAATCCTCCAAAATATTCATCTCTTGCTCCCATTGAGTGAGCAATTCATCTGAATTCTCCTCTTTTTCTGCTGGGGTAGACATCAATGTTTTCTCCTCCTCCTCCTCTTTGACAATCCTTCCTAGTTATCTTTCCTTTTCTGCACCTGTATCATAGTCATAGTTATCTTTAAAAGCATTTGGCTCCATGGCCTCTTTCTTGGATTCTTGTTTCACTACCTCCTCATGTGAAACACTTGTATTAGCCTCTGTTGGACTATTTGGTAGGAATATTTGAATTCTCCCAATGATTAGAAAACACCTATGATGTTATTTTATCATCACTCCTTGTAGATATGAACTCTCATATGAGTTCATCTCTTCTCCCTTTCCCACCTGACAACGTGGTATTTTCTCTCTGCCCGTCTGGCAGTCTATGGGATCACCTGATCTCTCTCCATTTCCCACTTGGCAACTTGAACTTCCATCACTGCCCTCCTGGCAGTTTATGATATCCTTAACTGATCTCTTCTCCTCATCATCACTGAGATTCCTCCCAATATCTATTTCACATATGTGGATCACTTTCTCCTCTATGTCACTGAGGTTTTCAGTATGCCTCGACCACTTCCTCACTTCTTTTTGTTGCCTTCTAGCTACCAACAATTTTTGTACACGCCACTTCACTTTCCTCTTCAAAGGCCATTCATATGCCCATCTCACTTTTGTCTTCTGTTGCATCTTCAATGCTAGGTTTTCCATCCTTTTGATTATCTCAATGAGATCCTTGTTAATTTCTTCTTTACTTTTCTTATGGTGGTCTCCTTCAGTAGCCATCTCTTTTGACTTCATCCCTCCTGGCTATCTACCAATTGTTGCACACCTTGCAACAGTATTTACAGAGAATCAATACTCTGCCTCTCTTCACCTGCTGTCTACAAGTGAAATTTAGCTTATGATACCATTTGATGTCATCATATTATCTCTATTCACCTTCTCACCTTTGCCTACAATCCACAGAAAAAATTCAACTCTTGATACTACTTGATGTAGTCAAACTATCTCCTTCATCTCCTTCATCTCCTTCGCCTGAAATTTGCAGAAAAAATTTCATCTCTGATACCACTTGATGCAGACCCCCCTTCTCTCCTTGGGGCTTCCTGACCTCCCGATCTAGGATCATTCAAATGAAGGATTCATATAGACTCTTCGGGTTGTTTCTAGACCCAAACAAGTTTACACAGGTCCTTTCAGTCCCTTTTTCCTCTTACGATCCCAACTGCTTGGATCTCGTCGACATTTCTGCTAACGCTTTCTTTTATAAGAGTTCATGTTCACTCAGTCTCTTAAGGGTCCCATCCCTTCTACTCCCTTCAAAGGGTTCTTGTGGCCTCCTTGCCACCTCTCGCTCAAAGCACACCTTGCTGAGCTTCTTCTATATAGTGTTCAACAACTCTGTGAGTATATTCCTCTAACACTCTTCTTCTTGAATTCGATAGAGAGTTCCCCTTATGCAGTATTGCACCTACTCGATGCCCACCTGGAAGAGTTCTACAGATTTCTCAGTGACTCTGTCTCTCTATGCTTCCTCTGCATAGTTTCTCCTCTGAAGTATTCAACAACCTTGAGGTTTCCCCAAGTTGTTATTGTTCCAGTGTGCCCTCCTAGCACATTCCTTTCTAACTCCTCAGAATTCAGATGCACACTCCTTGCGCTAGCTACATAACCCCCGATGTTCTATTGTGCACTCCTTGCACAACCTAAGAACCCAGAAAAATATTTCAAACTCAACAAATATAGGGAAATATGTCTTCCTACTGCAGATGAAATCTATCATACATCTACAACATACATAAAAATGCACAGATAACATTCATCAGATACACATAACCATACAGAAAGTTCATATGCAGGAAAAAGTGATTTCTTTCTATTAAGATGAACGTCTGATTACAATATGTGCAGGCTAGACTGTAATGGAGTCTCGACTCTCTCAAGCTCTCTCAAAGAGCTATTCTATCTCCTATCCCCTCATTTGGGGATTTCTAACTAACATGCAACTACCTCCTATTCAGTAACAATATTCCTCCAACCACCTCATTTGGGCATGCCATGCATCTATATATACAGGAAGATTCCTAGGGTTCCCTTCGACTACCTTTCCTATCGAAGTAATAAATAAAAAATACTCAAGCTATGTTACATTCAATACTGAGAGTGAAACTCCCACACCTCTCGCGATCATTCAGTTTTCGAGCGTTTCACTCTTCTTCAATCATCCGTTCAAAATGAATCTACCAAAAAAACACCATCTTTTAGATTCCAATTAATTTTAAAAGGCGTGCTATGGCATTGAGTTGTCCCTCCACGTGGGATTTGATGAAAATTCTCCTGCATCACAATCGTTCTGATAACCAACCGAACGACCATGCAATTATTAATATATGGTTGGAAGACGTGCACCCATGTGAGGAGTATTATTTAATTATTAATTTGTATCATGGGAGTGAGTTGAATACTTTCGTCGGGAGTTACCATCGGGAAATTAAATTAACCAAGACTTACCAACCCTTTTGACGACCAAATACCTTGACGACCATGCATTCCATATATTTTCTTCAGAAGGTTAATTTAATAACTATTATTGGAAAACATGCACCTATGTTGGCACTAGGGAAAACCCAGGGTTCAATGCTACAACATCGCACCAAAAAAACCCTAACTACCATCCCTTTAAAAAACACCTACGAAGTAAATGAAGTCTCACCCGAGGTAGAGGTAGGGGTGCAGGACTCAGGTGTATACAACCTTAGCTGGGACACAGATATGTGATTATAATACTTAATAGATCACTTAGCACCATTAGTTTATCATTATTTACCCATGATCTACTTCACAGATAAAACAGAGCATTGCAGCATTCACTCAGATCTATTGTATTTAAGCACTTAGGATAAAGAACTGGATCAGATCTAGCAGATTCAAGCACTAAGCACATTCACCTATATCAGATCTAAGACCCAGATTCATCATAAGCACAAAGCATAAATAGATCTATCTATCTATCTAGATCAAGTACTTATCAAATAACACATAAACACATTAAAACATTGCACAGAGAAGAATAACACAATATTTATGTGGTTCACCCCCACCTTGGGGATACGACCACCAACTCTTGTTCTTTATTAGCTTCGATCAATAATCTATATGCATAGAGCCACAAAAACCCTACTCCACATAGGACAGAATATCTGCATGCACCTCACTAGATCCTCCTTCCCCGTGCTAGGTCTAGCACAAAGCCTTTCACAGTCTGTACACAAAGCACTACATACGACTTTCACTCAGCTCTACAAGCTTCACACAATGTGCACAAAGCATTTTAAAATCCACACTCACACTTAACACTTATGATCACATAGATTGAACTAGTAGCGCTCAACTTACTTCACCTAGATACTAATTTATACATTAAAAAATAGGCCTAAACATGGGTAAACCCATGGGCTTACATCCCATTCCCATTACATAATACCAAATCCCAAAATAGACCCAAAAAGGGGCCTATATCCCATGATCTCTGCTTCATCTTGCGCTCCATCTTCGACAGGCTATGAAAGTCCCAAAATAGGTCAACATGACCAAGAATCTCCCAAAACTTGGTCAAGGGCCAACAGGCCCCCAACACTCACCTGTGACTCATCTTGATTCACTTTGGTCTGACTAGTTCTGCTTCAAATGCCTCGATCTTGGCTCACGCTGCTACGACTTGCTATTGTGTTATGACCTCTTGATCAACAAACTCTTGGATGACTACATTGTTCACTAGTCCTTCTAGGCACTGTTCAACTGCATTAAAAACCTGCTCTAGCTCTGCTCCTTGGCCTTCTACTTATGTAAACAATTGATAGGCCTTATCTTGTATGGGTTGGAGCCTCTGAGTTACTTCCATAAATATGCTCTATATAGTATGGATTTGTTGATGGGTGGTATGTTTCTCTTGGGAGTGATTCATTCTTTCCACAACTGACAGGGAATTCAACTGCGCCTGCATCTTTTTGGTTTGATACTTTTCCTCTTGGAGCTGGGACTCTAGTGACTTCAATTATGGGTTCTCTGTGAGTTGTTAATAGGTTTGGGTACTACGATCGGTAAGTTTCTTTCATTCCATAGTAAGATCCTTTATCCTTTCAACTACTCTCTAGACGGTTTCTTCTCTTTGGTCCCTTACATCTTGTGTGGTCTAGAGTACAGTGTGTAGCTCTAGTTCTGCGATGCATTGTTGCAGTTGCTGGATCACTTCTTCAAGTTGTGCTACTTGATGTGTAACTTGATCTTCCTCCTTTACTTCTACGAATGTCACAGAGTGAATTGCTCTGTTGACCACTTCCTTTACTTGGAGTTGCTCCGTGAGCAACTGTTCCTTTTCTTACTGTAGCTGTTCTTTTTCTTCATTAAACTTCACTTTGAGAGAAATATTTTCCTATTCTAAAATACTGCGATGCTCTACGAGTACTCCCTATACTTGTGCCAAAGCCTAGGTGGCTTTCTCTATTTCTTCTTGTGCTCATCGAAGACGAGCTTTGACGGTATCATCTAGGCGCTGGAGTTGAGTTATCTCATCTCCCAATTCTGGTTCTCTGGGCGCAGTGGAGACTGTGAAGCTAGACTATCGGGATTATTGTACCCCTCAGAGTTCAGTCTCAATTCGATCATACATCTCTTCTTTCTTTGCTTCTTGTTTCTCTGCTATTTCCAATGAAGCATCTTGCAGGGATGCTATGAGGAAGTCAAAGTCATCGGAGGTGAGGATGCTCTGCATCTTGGTCATAGTGGCCTTCAATTTCTTCCAGGAGGAAGGTTTCAGAGGTGAACCTTTCCTCTTATTTAGGGGGTCAACCTCATATCTGTACTTCTATTCAATTTCTTTGTCATTCAAATATTCGCCATAACCTCCTTACTCTGGTGTTATGGAAGCAGTCTTCACGAATGCGCTGTCTATCTCTTAGACCTCTTTGGTCTTCTTTTTTCTGCTAGGTCCGGGTGTATCCTGCATAGTTTTTGGGCCGTCGATGTCATATATCTCTGCAGGGTCTGCTAGAATAAGGAGGACTACCGACCAGTCCATTGTGATCTCCTCCAAATATTCCTCCATCATCTTATAATAGGATTGAAGCTAGTGCTTTTTTTCATCAACGCACGTTGTGATGTAAATAAAATGTCGATCTGTGTTGAAATTTATCAAAGGCCTAAACCAATGTAGAGTGTTCGGAGTCATGTGAGGCTCATACTGTATGGCTATCTTCAGTTGATTGTAGTAGGTATGAAAAAAAACATTTTACTGCCACTATTTATTCATGTCACTTGAGTACCACAATGTAATTAACTTTGCAGCCAATGGTTCAAAAGGATCGGTGTCTAGGAAGGTCGTACCTTCCGGAACCTCCCAGGAAATAAAAGCTATAAGGATCAAGATCCAGCTAAAATGAAATTCATATCCTTGATCTTCTGCTTCTTTATAGTCTAGTTCCAACTGGTTCACCAGGTACTTCGCCCAGTTCATCTGAAGGACTTCCACATACTTCCCTGCGAGGTCGACTATAAAACTTGTGACTTGGGTAGGGTGGTTGTTTTTTTCTAACTTCCCTGCAATAAATTGATAGGCGAGGTGCATTGTGCCACTCTAGATAGAAGCTACCTTGTAGCCTTGCGTTCCCTTCTTGACATCACCATAAGTGTCCTTGATCTTTTGTGCTAGAGCATGATCCATGGATTTTCTAGGGTAAAACACATGTGGATCAGGTCCTTGCATACTCAAGCCCKTGATTCAATTCATCAACGTCAGATGAACCATTATACGACAGTTTAGCCACAAATAGCCACCATGGTAACAATACAACAACAACTTGACACATGGATTCACCTCCTGGTGTCTTCCAAAGTGGGGAATCTTCATGACATTCAACAAGGTGGATTGCATGAGGTTCATAGTCCACGACTAGGAAATTATCTTTGAATTCTTCACTTTAGTTCTGGTCAGGTACTTATGTGGGCCTCTCATGTTATATACTTTGTGATATCCGAGGTTGAAGTCACTAAACTTCAACTCTACTATCTTATCTTGGTTTGCTTAAACTACCTGTATCCCCTTTGGAAGGTATGTCGTAACCAAGGTGTATTTGAAATATCTCAGCACATTATCTCGATTTACTATGCCACTCAGAGGTGGAATATAGGYGGGTAATATACTTGGGATCAATTTGGCATTCACTAGATGATCCCTATTATTGGTTCTCTTTTCATCAGATGGTCGGGATGGTCYRTCTCTGCGAGMAGTGGATGGATAGGTTGGAAGTCCTCTTGTCGACGATGCTTGTACACATGTAGACATCGACATGACTCTTTTAGTCACAAGGTCGATCAAAACTTATTCAACAACTTTCTCTACAATGCTCAACTCGTCTGACATACACACTCAGGGTTAAAAATCTCAGTTTCGGGGAGTAAATTAGACACAGTAAGAAAATAGACAACAAGAGTGAGATGATCACTATATCAAATCAATTTAGTCTATGAGCTTCAAACTCTTAGTTGGCAAAAGTGTTCTCAGTGCATGGCGCAACGGGATAAATAGTTAACTCGGAAACAGGTCTCTTTCAACGGGTATGAAGCCTTCGTTAACTCTATTATGCCATTATGGCATGGTCCCAATGGTTAGATGGAGATTTTTCTGTCCCTAAATGTCTTCCTACCCATCCAGAGCATTGTTCTAACAGTTATAATGTCCCCGACGACTATATTTTTTTGTCATGGCGAAGTGCCATGTGTCGCTATTCTGATATCCCGACGAAGCTCCAATTTTGCAAATTTTTATTCTGCGAGGTTCCCTCTGGAGCCTTCTACAACTTGTCGATCTTATATCTCTTCTTACTTATCTTTCTAGCCTTCTTCCTAGTGATCTTTGTCTTAGCATGCATTTTTCCATCCCGATTCGTATCTTCTTTTGGCATAGTTTCTTCGTACTGTTGTTATTCTTTCCTATGATTCGAGGGTTATCCTTCTTCTTTATTTGTACTAGGTACTTCAATATTCTGTGGGTCTCTAGTGTTCTTGAAACTTCGACATCTAGGTCTCTGGTGCTAAATAGCTTTGATTTGTTCTTCTGTTCTTTAATCAAGTGTGCGATCCTTCTAGTATAGAATTCTTTTAACTCTTGCTTCTACTGTTCTAAAAATTCTTCTTCTTCTTTCCTTCTAGCCTAATATCTTTCAATCCAAGGTTTTCCTAGTAGCATGGTAAATGGGACACTATTCTCAATAAATTTAATAATCTCAAAATATTCCTCTGTTGAACTTCCATTGGCATTCATAGGTATCCGGGTGAGCTTTCCACATAGATTTATTAGCTTTGCTTTGAATAATCCTATTCCTCCTAATGAAGGAATCATAGTAGGCCTCCCTATATATTCCCAAGTTCTCTTTGTCATGATATTCACCTCTGTTTCCTCATCTAGAACATAATCAATGTCGAAGTCTCCTATTCTTTCTTCAAGGCATTCTTTTTCTTTAAAGATCTATAATAATATGACATGTCGGTGGTCAGTCAGGGTTTCTTTCATCTGTAGCAATACTTTCTCAGTTTCTTTCTGGGATTCTATCATAATCTTAGTTTTTGTATCGGTCCTAGAGTTTTCTTGTCTCATGTTCATTTCTTCAAGCTTATCAATCATTCTATGACAATCCAATACTTCATGGTCCATAGCTTTACAAAAAAGAAAACTAGGTCTTCTCCTAGGGCATTCCTTAGCAAGATGTCCCAGTTTTCTGCAACTGTAATAGAGGGTTAATCCTCTCTTTCTTTTAAATGATCCACAACCTTTCCTATACTACGCGCTAGGATCATAGTGGCTGGTCTGCAAAAACTTCTTTCTAGGATCCTGCATCCACTTATTAGTCCAAACATTCTTTCTATGTATAGGTATAACATATTTTTCACTATTCTTATCAAATCTACTAATATCAAATCTTCTTTCATCTATTAATACCCTAGTTTTCAAGCTAGGATAGAAACTATCAAACATACCTAGATCCATACTTTAGAAAAAAAAAAAAGAATTCCACTTATCTTACTTCTACAGAGAAAAAAACTTTCAGATCTAGAAATTTCCACTATTCTTACCTTTATCAGAGCACAAAGATTTCATATCTTACCTCTTTTCTTCAGATCTTACCTCTTTTCTTGGCACAAATATTCACAAGTCAAGTAGAATGTTGCGCACTAGGGCAACAGATATATGCACAGAGCTTTCACAATTTCAGGACAGATCTTTTCACAAAGCTTCTTATTCCTCAGTTCCCAACAGTCACAGTTTCAGGTCCCGGCAACAAAACCATGTGTTGGCATAGAGGCTGACCTAGGTGTCAATTTTACAACAATGCACCAACAAAACCCTAACTACCGACCCTTTCATAAACACCTGCAAAGCAGATGAGTCTCACCCGAGGTAGAGGCAGGGGTGGTTATAGGACTCAGGTGTCTGCAACCTTAGCTGGGACACAGATCTGTAATTATAATACTTAATAGAGAACTTAGCACCATTAGTTCATCATTATTTACCCAAGATCTACTTCGTAGATAAAATAGAGTATTGTAGCATTCACTCAGATCTAATGTATTTAAGCACTTAGCATAAAGAACTGGATCAAATATAGAAGATTAAAGAACTAAGAACATTCACCTATATTAGATATAACATCCAAATTCATCATAAGAACAAATCATAAATAGATATATCTATCTATCTAGATCAAGCAGTTAKCAATTAACACATAAACACATMTGAACATTGCAGAGAGCAGAATAACACAATATTTATGTGGTTCACCCCCACCCTAGGGCTATGTCCACCAACTCTTGTTCTTTATTAGATTCGATCAGTCATCTACATGCACAGAGCCACAAAAAGCCTACTTCRCATAGGATAGGAGATCTGTGCACACCTCGCTAGATCCTCCTTCCCTGAGCTAGGTCTAGCACAAAGCCTTTCACAGTCTGTACACAAAGCACTATAGATAAMTTGCACTTAGCTCTGAAAGCTTCACACAGTATGCACAAATCCTTTTACAATCCACACTTGCACTTARCATTTCTGATCACATAGATCGAACTAGTATCACTCAACTCACTTCACCTAGATACTTATTTATACATTACAAAATAGGCCTAAACATGGGTTAACCCATGGGTCTACATCCCATTCCCATTACATAATCCCAAATCCCAAAAAGTACCCCCATAATTCCTGCTAGAGTGGTTCCTTAAGTCTCTACTTCTTATATTTCAAAGGATGTTTCTACATCTGGGGTTACATCTGAGGAATAAGCAATTTGAAAAGCCCAAGAATTAGATATTATATATGCTCAGTCTAGGATGTTAAACGATATTTTTTCAGAGGCCCCGACTTCAAACTATGACCTGATACAAAAGCTCGGGCCTCATGCCAATGGTATTGTAGGCTCTGCCAATGTGAAATTTGCGGACTTGGTGACAATACAGTTGAAAGAGTTGTCTCTAAACTAGTTTGTAAGAGGGCCAACTTTGTCTATGTCCTCCACTCCCACTCAATCGACAGATGTACATTCTGTGTAGTCGTTGACCAAACTGAATGGTAACCAACAACGAGGAGGGAATAAAAAGAAAGGACATGGTAACAATTGTAAGGGTGGGAAGAAGAGTAATAAACCCAAGGACAACAATAATAATGAGAAGTTGAATAATAATGTTGGTGAGGGAAAGAAATAAAGGCAAAAGGTGAATTTTCCATACAAGCTTTGTACAGATGATCACCTTACCCACTTATGCCCCAAACTTGTGGAAGCTACGAGGATTTTATCTCTACCGCCTGTTGTGTTGACTAATCCTTTTCCACATAATCAACACATGGCCTATATCTCCTCGAATGCCTAAAGTGTAGAGAGTGGGAGTCAAAATGCACCAATTCAATACGATGATTGTCTATACATCAATATGGTTAAATTTGAGGTTAATATAGACACCCAATCTTGCGATTGTAGTTCTTCATAGACCGTACCTTGTATAGAGTCTACCCCTCCTATGGAGACTCCTTTACAGATCGAAAAACCATAGCCTTGGCCTTGTATTCTGAAAGGAATACTCAAGCACTCTACCCACAATCCTAATTCTAGAGCCACCCATAATTACTCTATTATTGAGGATCTGGGTCAAACCCCTTGTGGAATGTCGGCTTTGGAGGTACTCTAGACATGGCCTTCACATAGGAATGTCATGTTATCTACGTTAGGAGATCTAGATCCCTATGGCTCTGAAGTTATCAAGTTTGACATCACATATGTGAAGCCTCTCTTTCCTTACCATGTGGAATTCCAAATCCACGTGGGTTACTCAAATTATACCACTAAAAGTATTGTTGTTGATGAAGGTGTTTCAACATGCGTGATGTCCTTGGTCTGTTGGAAATCCCTCAACTCTTCGACCCCTTCTCAATCTCTTACCATGTTGACTAGTTTTTACAGTTGTTCCTTCCACCCTCACGATATTGTTCCTACCTTCCCGGTCTATTTAGGTGGGAAGAAGGCAAAGGCGGATGTCAAGGTGTTTGATGCACCCCTCGACTATAACGTGTTACTATGACACAATTGGACTTATTCTATGACTACAATCGTATCATCCATATTCCAAACTCTTTTCTTTCTTCATGATGGGAAGATCGTGACAATGGACTAGTTGTCATTTACGTATGATAGCCCCAATGCATCAGTTAGACCGTCGATCCCCATGATCGACAATTCTCAGCCAGTGACTGAGAATATCAGTGTTGGAATGTATTAATCCCTTATGGGTACCTTTGACTTCATGGCACTGGTTCATCATATATACTCCAATTCCAGTAGGTCTGCCTTGTCAAAGAGGTTTGTTCATTTATGCACTTTGTATTTTAACGATCCTTGGACCCTACCTTCCTCAAATGTGTCTTGTGAAGGTTAGTCACATACTGGAATGCCCATGCCACTATCAACAACAGAGATGGAATATCATGATGTTCTTAACTCTTCTGTCGATCTGGATCCTATTACCTTACAGACGAACGAGGAGGACCTGTTCTCAAACCTGTGTGGGCCACTTCATTGTCTTGTTCACATGACTACCTCGATGATAATTTACCTTCATATGAAGCTATCATATATGCCATGAATGATTTCGAAAGGCCATGGGATGATATGCACAATTGCTCTTGTTTTCTCCCAGAACATGCTAGAATCGAATAAGATAATTTTAGATCTACCTTGAGCGAGATAGTTAGTCACGTCGTAGTTCCACTTGATATGCACAAAAATTATGCCGAAGAAAACATGGTAAGTATCTCTCCCACCATCACAATCAATATCTCTCGTATTCTTGGAAAGGTTGAAAATGTATACATCGGTGAAGATTGTTCATCGGAAGAAATTATGATCTACACCGAGCTTTTCAAATAATTCCATTATGTAGTCACTTGGTCATATGAAGAGATGCCGGGAATCAACCCTCGAATTGTTGAACATGAGATTAAAACCTACCTGGATGTTAAGAATGTTCAAAAATGAATTAGAGCTGTCAATCCTAGGAAGGCCCCTGTTATTAAGGTAGAGGTAGAAAAACTACTTAACGTTGGCTTTATCTACCCATTTCCTTTGATTAAATGGGTATCCAATCATGTTCCTATGAATAAAAAGAAAGGAACCATCCGCGTATGCATGGATTTTCATGACCTGAATAAGGCATGTCCCAAAGAAAACTTCCTGACACCCTTCATTGATCAGATTCTCGATGAATGTGTGGGAAGAGAAATTTTTTCTCTTATGGACAAATTTTCAGGGTATAACCAAATTAGGATTAAGCCTGAGGAACAACATAAGACAACATTTATTTTTCCTTGGGGTATATTTGCATACCATAAAATGCCTTTCGGACTTACGAACACTGGAGAAACCTTCCAACACCTATGACCTTCACATTTCACGATCTCAAGCATATAGTCGAAGCCTATCTCGATGATCTCACTGCTCACTCCCATAAGAGAGTGGATCACCCTAAACACCTTCGACTAGTTTTTTAAAGATGTCGCCATCATAGCATCCGTTTGAACCCTCATAAATGCATATTTTTCATTAGGTCAGGTCAAATTTTAGGATTTTAGTCTCTAAGAATGGGATCATGGTAGATCCGTTAAAGGTTGAGGCAATACTTCAATTTCCTGCCCCACACACTATTCAATATTTGGTAGATCCGTCAAATTCAATGTTTACAGGAAAAATCTAACTTGATATGATGGTTATAGTGAAATATGCCAATATTAATAAGGTTTTCATGTGTCTCTTACATAAGGACACTCCTTTTATCTAGGATGAGCAAGCCCAAGAAACCTTCGATACTTTGAAGAAATCCTTAGTATCGACTCCTCTGCTGAAGTCTTCGGACTATGACATAGATTAATTTCTTTATGTCTTTGAAATACGGTAGAGAAATAAAAAGAGATGATTGGTATGGTGTTGGTTAAGGAGGATGAAAATATCCATGAGCATGTCATTTACTATCTTATTTGAAACTTACTCGGCCCTGAACTCAAATATTCTCATATTGAAAAGCTAGATTTGGTTGTCATTCATGTAGTTCAACGATTACGACACTATATATTGCTTTGAAAAAATACCATGGTTGTCGATGTCAATCCTTTTCAATACCTCCTTACTAGGTGTATCATATAGGGGAAATACAATAAATGGATTGTCATTTTACAATAATTTGATCTTGACTTCGCTTCTGCGAAATCCAAAAAATCACTAGTTTTTGCAGAGTTAATATCTGACTTCCCTTGGTTAGATGAGGATGTTATTCATGTTGATTCATTTGCATATGAACAAATTTTCCTTGTCTCATCATCAAACCCCTGGTATGGAGATATTATTGTCTATCTTGAAACTTTGAAGTTCCCTCAGCATCTATCGAGAGATGACCGACGATGTATATGATACCAAGATAAGAACTACCTTATCATAGGTGATACTTTGTATCGCCAAGGAGTATACAATATCTTTCATCATTGCTTGAATCATGAAGAAGTTGAGTCTGTTCTAAACTACTTCCACAATGGGGCTTGTAGTGGTCATCTATCTGGGCTTGCGACAACCCAAAAAAATTTGCGGGCCAATTATTTTTGGCTGTCTATTTTTAATGATTGTGTCAAAGAGGTTAAGAAGTGTCACCCCTACTAGGTGTTCACTTGGAAAATGCACTCACATCCAACCCCTCTCTATCCAGTCACTACCATCGGTCCCTTCACCAAGTGGGGGTTGGATTTTGTGGATTGCAACCCAACTTTGGCTGGGGGGGCATCAAAACATTATCGTGGTTGTATATTAGTTTAATAAGTGGGTTGAGGCCATGCCTATAATTAAATCGGATGGTAATAATATTTTTTTCTTCATGTTCAATCAAATTACAGCCAGGTTCAGAATCTTGAGTGAGATTGTCATTGATCATGGTAGTCACTTTCAGAATGAAATGATGAAAGAATTAGCATCAAAACTGAGGTTTAGACATGGTCATTATTCCCCTTACTACCCCTAGGAAAATTGAAAAGTAGAGGTCATGAACAAGTCTCTCAATACCATTTTGTAGAAAATTGTCAGCCAGAGAAAATCTGACTGGCATATCATGCTTTATCCAACACTTTGGGCATACCGAACCTCGGTTAAGACTTCCACCAATTTTTATCCTTTCTAGTTAGTGCATAGTGTGGAGTCGATCCTACCTATTGAATGTGAAATCCTTTCTCTTAGATTGGTAGTTGCGCTCCTACCTGATACTTTTGATCTTGAACAACATCTCATACACCTAGAGAGTCTATATGAGCAATGTCGAGACACCTCCATGATTATCCAAGAAAATAAAGGAGGCATCAAGGTATAATATGATAAGTCTGTCTATCCTTGATAGTATGTTGAGGGTGACTTGGTCCTTCTATATGACCAAGACAAAGAACCACTGGGGGCAGGAAAGTTCAAACCCATGTGGCACGGTCCCTATATCATGTGACGTGTCTTAGAAAAAGGGGTCTATGAATTAGAAGATTATGAAAGGAACATGCTAGTTGAGCCCAGCAATGGGCTCCATTTGAAAATATATTACGCTTGAGCACCAAGATTGGTAGTAACTCTTTGTATACTAATGTATTTTAGTGTATAATTTTTTTCTCTCTTTCTTATCTTCAACTTGCTTATCAAGTTTTCCCTTGGTTGGTAGATTTCAATGGAGTCTTCAATCTACTCAGGATTCATAGACGGGGCCAGTCATCATACACAGAACATGGCTTCTGTCGCTTGGGTTGTTTACTCACCCGAGGGTCTACTGGTGTCTTCAAGTGGCGTTTTCCTAGGACCATCCATGAATAATGAGGACGAATATAGCTTCGTTGTAGAACTTTTGCATGATGCCATTTCACATAGTATTCACTTTTTAGAAGTTCGCCTGGACTCTCGGTTAGTGGTATGTCAGTTGAATGACATTTACCATGTGTGTGACCCAACTCTACTCCGACGATTCTTATGGGTACAAATTTTCGAACGACATTTTTATTTTATTACTTATCATCACATACCTAGAAGTTCTAATTATGTATCCGATGCATATGCAAATTTTGTTTTAGATTGGCATTTGTCACATAACTATAGCAAAGAAAACACTTTCATCAATGTACACATTGTAATATAAGTAAATCCAAAGATCAATTTTTTTATATATTTTATCTCTCCAAAAAAATATGATGTTATTGTAAAAAATTGGGGATGACACCCTCAAAATACATATATGGTCGATCATATAATAATCATGACTTCTACACTTGTGGTTCCAGATGTGTGTCATGATAGTATGCTATGGAATTTGCAAGATGCCAAAGAGTCTTACCCAATTGCGGGGTGCACCTACCACATGTCTTTGCATCGCCTTTGGAAGATCCTCTACCTGAGCCATGGGAATCCTCTGTGTCAAATGAGATAGGTTTCCCTGCATGTTTTGAAGCACTCTATTATCATCCCCTTGTGTTGGCTCATCCCCCTGGTGCCTCCTCCAGTGTCATGCAATTCTGTGCGGTCTTCAAGGACCACGTCTCTGTCACATATCTATTTAGTTAGTACTTGACATCATCCAAAAATATTTTTGTTTTCTTATACAAAAATACAAAAAAATGAAATATTAAAAAACTTTGGCATACCTATGTCTCCATAGGAGGATCCTAGTGGTAACGACATGTCCAGATCTCCTCTAAATTCAATGCCTGCATAAGGGTATTTCTTGAGAGTCATCACCTTCCGACTCCACCAGAATAAAAACTCGTCATTGTAGGGTGTTGGAACCCTACCACCTCCCTTCCTCCTCATCACCTCAGTCTACGATGCCATGGTTGGATCACGAGTTCCATCTAGAACAATATAAAATTTAGGGACCAAGCCTGGAACCTGCTCGAAGAAAAAACTACATAGGATAGAGATGAACCTGAAGTTCCTCTTCCTACCAGTTTGCCGTCTATCAGTTGGCTCTTCATGTTGGCCTTCAGTGAGGTGCACCATTAATAAACTATGGGTCACAAGAACTCTATTGAATAGAATATAAGTGGCCTTGATTTTTGGTGTAAAGAGGCTGACTCTGTGATCCGTGTCAACACTAGGAAAACAATATTGAGACTCGGATTATTGATCGCTCTTATCGAGAGTTGGATCCATACCTTCTTGGTCCCTGCAATGAAATGAGTGGTTATGTAATCATCTATTTTCATGCCACTCCAAGCTCCTCAAGCTTTGAGGTTGACCACCTCACCCAGACACGACAATTCTGTCAAGAAGTATATATCCTCAACTTCGATCCTCAATGGTTGTCCAACAATGTTGAAGGTTTAAGTATTCGGATCCTAGTAGTTCATTAGTAGCTGAAGCAGTATCACTTGAGCCCTCATACCTTTGAGAGCCCAAAAATTGTATAGCCCACATCATTTTAAGGCCATATGGTCCCCTATATCTCTATCCCCTGCAACATCCACCTCTTCATGCTATCTTTCTCTCCACTCTAGCACCATCCTGTAATATTCAAACCATTTTTTGAGTTAGTAACATTTTAAAAACCTTATCCATACACATATACGCGATCTACAGTTTACACAGTCATGTATAGGGCTTCTTATACACTGTCTTTTTTGAAAATAGTTTCATATAAGTATGTGTATACATGACTCAATAATCTATAGACCACCTATACACTAGTTTTTAAGTTGTGTCTTAAAATTCTCAAAAAAGGAGACATAATTGAAAATTTTAATCCACTATAAATAAAGAGAGGAACAAGATGAATTACATGGTCTAGATGATTGTTTATTCCATCACTCATAGCTCCTGCAATCAATAGTTGAAATTCAGAGGAAATTTGGTCCAAAATGCACTATTTGGGTAAAAAATACAATTGGTATAGTAAAATTGGTTTTCTTTTACTATTTATAGAAAAACTTTACCGACTTTGCATAGTTTTTTCTAATATTTTGGCCTAATGGAATAATATGACAGTGGATGGAGTTAGTTTTGGTGGTTTTATCTAGGTATTCTTGCAGTTTTTAGTGCCATGTCGCCCGTTCATAACTTTAGACATGTATTTTCGTCAACCAACATATAGGATAGGTCATCAATCGATTATGCACATTTGCATCATCCTATGATTGCAGCTCATATGCCTTAGGTACGAACCCATTTCGTAGCAACACAAAACCTTCTTTCTACAACTATAAGTGTCATTATTGAATGGTAGAGACTTACCAAACATGGGTACCCTAGTTAGATCCTCTATGCCATTCGATTCCTATTGGCCTCTAAAGATGTCTAAAAAAAACCTTAGTTTCATATTAATTTATCAACTCGAGGATTCGTCTTTTATTTCAAGAATATCAACAAAGTTTATGTAGATAGCTGTAGAGGCTAAAATTGTGTAGTTAAATCAAATCTGAGTTTATCAACAATCATGTTTCTCACACATTCATTAAAACTTTGAAACTAAGATCTTACTTCACAGAATTGAAATCTGATCTATAACATGCTTGTGAATTAAAGGCATTAACTGAATTGTTGAATTGATCTAATTAAGAGACAGTAATTGAGTCTATGAAAATCTTGATAAACTGATCTATCGATGATTATTTAACCTGCTAGAAAGAAATAGGTAAGTATTGTAAATTAAGAAGGAACAACAAATGCATAATTTAAGCAAAAGGAACAACAAATGCTAATTTAAGTGAAAGGAAAATGCATGTGAAAATGAGAGGACTATCAAGCAATAAACTATAGTAATGGGAACTGGAACAACAATCAATAACATTTCAAATGAAGCACCTATCTTTTGTAAGCAAACAACATAAAATCATTAACACACTCATGTATTTATCTTAACTATTGCAAAAGAGATTTAAATCACAGAACGTAAATCAAACTGATACAATTACAGATTGAGGCAGCAATTCCTTCAGACTGGGCCCTCAATCCTCAGAAGAACTACTGCTAGAAACTCAATATCCAAAAATGATGAAAATGCTCAAAGCTTCTATTAATTCCATAACTGGTACAACATTTACAAAAACTTCTTGTACAGAGAAATTTCAAGTTCTGAATGCTTGGATAAAATTCTTACATGATCCTTCCAGGATTCATTACCAATAACCTCTATATATTTCAATGATATGGGTAAATTAAGCTATCCCGAGGATCAAGAGATCCTCAAGATTTATTTTACTACTTATAAAGTTTACAAAATAGAGAATCAATCTTCCTTGAAACCACTTTGCGCCTAATGTATTCAACCTCCAAAAGCCTACGCATCTTCAAAATATCCTTAGTTATATTGGGTTTGACAATATCTATCCATTCCTTCAATAAAATCAAACAATTCCAACCGAATGTTAGAGTTTATCCAATTTTACTCAATAATATTTCTAGAAGATATTTTAATCATTTCCTATCCTAATTATTCCTAATTAATAGAAAAGTCAATCAAGATCGCATCATAAACCATGGGAATAAGGAGGATATTTGTACCTTTTTCTTAGCCCAACATACCCCCCAACTTACCTTCTTGCATGTCCTCATGCAAGCAAAGATATTACATATAAATAAGTTATGCTAAAGGGAGGAGAGGTTTGTTCTCTAGGTCTTTTGAACCCATTCATTATTTTGAGCTCTTCAAAGGAAGCCTCTTATGTCTTCCTATTAATTTTATAATCACTCTGGTATCCTTCTGGAGGGTACCAAATAATAGGAGGATCATATCTGCACCCAATCCAGGCAGTTCCTTCATCTAGGATCATCATGGCATACCTTTCTGTAACGTTCCCCCGACCAACCATAGGCTGGGGTGCGCCACTTCCAGAGAAACCACTCATGCTCTGACACCAGTTGGTAACATTCCTAGCCATAACAGGCCTGGACATGCTACTCTAGGGAACACTTCATTCCCTTATTGTGGAACATACGGTAACATATCCAGTAGTCAACTGATCTATGCCACCTATATTTACTCTTTAAACTGTATGCAACTAAAACATATGCATACAACATTCTTGCAAAATCTTTAAACATAAACAACAATTTACTTTCTATAACATACAAATTTTATGTTGAAATAATAGTAACTACATATATGTAGTACTTACAGGAAATTACCCATAAACACACAAGCAATTATAATCACATGTAACATAGGCATGTAAATAACAAAGCAACATATCATTTTATCATACAATTGGTACATATATTAGAAATACTATCACCAATTGCATATAGACCATCCAAAAATCTCCCAGCCATAGACTACACTATTCATCACTCTCAATAGTGAGTCACCCCTGAGCTGGGACTGAACTCCACCCAGGGAAAGGGTTCTTATCCAGGCTAAGGCTCAAGGACAATAGGAAAGACTTTGTCTCAGGTGCTCACTCAACTAACAACCTACAATCTCTTATTACCCATATGCCTATCCCATGCAAGGAAGTGTGTCCCTTCTCTTCTCAACAGTCCCTCGGCTTCCCCACTTCCCTTCTAGGGCTTCAACAATAGGCTAGACCGAAAGTCTCAGAGAATTGTAGCTGCAATTTAGTACCTTCGGGAATCAATCCCTAGCAATTCTCTCGCTCAGAGAATTTCTCACAGGCCTGGAAACCCGCTTATTCAATCCTTCTCCAAGCTAACCAGGTAAACCAACCAAAAAGGTTATGGGAACAGGCTCCATAAATGGTGAAATGGCTGTCTCAAGGATAACGAAATTGCGTGAGTGAAAATGGTCATGGAATCATTGAGTGGATAACTGAGTGTGTAAAGGAATCACTGTGAACTCTTTGTGAAAAGTGATGGTGAGAATGATGGTCAGTTTCTCCTCTAGAATCCCATGGAAAAATCACCCAAATGAGATAAGTCCCCCATGGTATGAATGCATGTCCCCAACTTGACACTTGTCATATCGGAAGTTACTTTGGTCTACTTGTTTCCAACTTTAGAATTTAGGATAAAATAATTGTCCATACTTTACATTTTAGGAAATATTAATATAATATTCCCTTGACTTTTGGCCCTCCCTTTCCCTAACTGGTGAAGTTTAGTCCCCCATCTCTTTTATTGTGGTCAGTCTGCACGCAGTGATGTATTTTATATTAATCATGAGTCATGTACAAAGTAGGTGCATTGGCCCTTGACATCTAGGCATTCCAGCCTAATACAAAAACAAAAGCATCCCAGCTTATAATAACAAGCTCACCAGCCTATAACACATATGATATACACGAGGCTCGTTGTCCTCCATACTGTGTGCACCTTAGTTACTACACACGGTATCCTGCAATGTGCATATTACATCATTTTATTGCGCAGTTCATGCATGCACTATGCCACATGACGTGCATTACCAAATGAGTTCAAAACAACTCACAAAATTAAGTATATTTATATTACATTTACAATTGGGTTCGGTCAAGGGATATTACAATCCCCTCCCCTTATTTATGCATTGTCCTTAGTGCATCATACACCCATATATAATAGAGTTTTCAAAAATCTTCAAAAATATGCAGGTATTCTATCTTCATTGCATCTTCATGCTCCCAAGTAGCATCCTTAGGACCATACCAGGTCCATTGAACATTTACAAGCCCTATGGCTTGGTTCCAGAGCTACTTGAATTTTCGGTCCAAAATGTGCAATGGATGCACTTGAAAGGTGCCTTCTTGCTCCACCTGAATCACATTCCAATCAATAACATGATTATCATCGGGTATATATTTCTTTAGCAATGATACATGGAAGCCATTATGAACAGACATAGATGAAGGCAATGCAATCATATAAGAAACTAGACCAATCCTCTCCAAGATTTCAAAAGGCCCACAAAATCTAGCTGCCAACTTGGCACAGCTTCCCAGCTTCAGGGAACTCCTACTAGCTTTCACTTTCAGGAAAACATGATCACCCACTTTGAATTCTCTATGGGTTATGTTCTTATCAGCATAAATTTTCTATCTGTCTTGGGAAGCTTTTAAATTTTGCTTAATTTTTGTCATCTGGTCCTCCATATCCCTCAGCAACTCTGGCCCAACTACTGTCCTATCAGCTGGATTATCCCAACTCACTGGAGTATTTCACTTTCTACCGTAAAGTTCTTCAAATGGGATCATCGTCAATGATGCTTGATACCCATTGTTGTACGTGAATTCTACCAAGTGTAGGTAGTCTTCCCATTTCGATGGTTTTTCCATCACATACATTCTCAGTATATATTCTATCACCCTACTCACCCCTTCTGTTTGTCCATCAAACTTAGGATGATAAGTTGTACTAAAGTTCAAATTCATTCTGAATCCTTTGAACAATCCTTTCCAGAAATTCAAGGTGAATTTTGGGTCTTTGTCGGACACAATTGTTTTAGGAATCCCATGCAATTGTGCCACTTCCTTCATGAAAATATCATCAACCTCTGCTGCCTTGTGTGCATAGTTTACAGTTGAATAAAATGAGAAAATTTCGTAAGATTTTCCACCACCACCATGATCGAATCATGAAACTTTCCCATTCTAGGAAATCTCATAATAAAATCCATTGTCATCACTTCCCACTTCCATTCAAGAATGGTTAAAGGTTGCAACAACCCTGTTGGGTGCCTATTCTCAATTTTCACTTTCTGGCATAACATACATCTAGCGATGTACTCAGTGATCTCTTTCTTCATACCTGGAAAAAATTAATGGCTCCTGATCGCTGCCATGGTTTTATGATATCCAGGGTACCCTACATTAGAATCATTATGCATTTCATGCAAAATCATATGTTTCAAGTAGTGGATATTTGGAACAAAAATCATGTTCTTGCACAACAGTATTCCATCTATCCCCAACTTATAATCATCCACCTTCTGAAGTATCTTACCTTGCTATAACATTGCTACCAATTCTCTGTACTGCAGATCTGCATTTGCAGCCTCCATAATTTTTCTTTTAACATCAGTTTGGTACATGCTAATGGTTGTAGCATGTAACTCATGCACCTTCATGTTGAGTTCATCAGCCACTTTATTCTCTTTCACCTTGATATGCTTTATATCAAATTCATATTTGCTTAGAAATTCTAACCATCTGCTTTGTCTAGCATTTAAATTTGGATTATCAAATAAATATTTCAGACCATTGTGGTCTTTTCTTAGCTCAAACCTCTTTCCCATGAGGCAGTGTCTCCATTTCCTCAAGGCATGCACTATAGCTTCCAAGTCAAAATCATGAGTGGCATAGTTTCTTTCATGATCCTTCAACTTCCTTGATTCGTAATATATGACAAACCCATTTTGACTAAGGACTCCACCAAGTCCTTCATTACATGCATCGGTGCATATGATGAAGTCTTATTTTGGGTCCGCGATCCTTAATATTGGAGCACTTGTCAATAATTGTTTCAAGTGTTGGAAAATTCTCTCACAATCCAATGTCCACTGAAACTTCACTCCCTTTCTTTGCAAAGAAGTATTTGGATGTGAAATCTTTGAGAATCCTTCAATAAATCTTCTGTACTAACCTGGAAGACCCATGAATGATCTCACCTCTGTCACATTCTTCGATGATGAACATTCTCTAATGGCCTCTATCTTCTCAGGATCCATTGCTATCCCATCCTTTGAAATGATATGCCCCAAATAATGAATCTATTTATGATAAAATGAGCACTTGCTCAATTTTGCATATAACTGACGTTCCCTTAATACTTGCAACACCATCCTCAACTGATGTTCATGCTCTTCCTCTGACTTGGAATATATAAGAATGTCATCCAAAAAGACATGAAAAACTTGTCCAAATACTCTCAGAAAACACCATTCATTAAGCACATGAAAATAACTAATGCATTTGACAACCCAAATGGTACCACTGCGAACTCATAATGACCATACCTTGTCCTGAAGGTGGTCTTGTTAATATATTCTTATTTAATTCTTACCTGATGGTATCTTGATCTGAGATCTATCTTTGAAAATATCTTTGCATCCTTCAATTGATCAAAGAGTCCATCAAACCTTGGTAGAGGATACTTGTTCTTAACAATCACTTTATTCAACTGTTTGAAGTCAATGCACAACCTTATTGTTCCATCTTTCTTTCTCACAAACAAGACTGGGGCACCCCAAGGTGACATGCTTGGGCATATATACCCCTTCTTCAGAATTTCTTCAAGCTGCATTTGCAACTCCTTCAATTCTGGTGTACTCATTTTGTAAGGAGCCTTTGATACTGGCGCTTCTCCAGGCATCAAATTTATAGAGAAATCAATGTCTATCATTGGGGGTAGTCCGGTTACCTCCTTGAAGAAATCCTAAAAATCTTCCAGGACTGCATAATCTTCCAAATTTGGCACCTTATCTTTAGGTGTCTCTGCCAAGTGAGCCATGAATATTTGACATCCTTTTCTGTAACATTTCTCTATCTGCAATGCTGAAATTTCTCTAATGGTTACTACCCTGGGAATTCCATATGCCTTCCTTAGTTTCCCTTCCTCATCCAGGCAAGTAAATGATTTGGTGTGACAATCTAAGAGAGTGTGATGTTGGTACAACCAATCCATCCCAATTAGATAGTCATACGAACCTAAAGGCAAGATGTTTAAATATGCCTTGGTGTTCAGTCTATTCATGTCTATGAAGCATGACTTAACCATCTCATTAACTCTTCTTCAGGCTCCTGTAGCCAGTTCCACCAACCAGGATTTCCCATGATTTATTCTTGGAAATTGCAAACTTTCCACCGTCTTAGGGTCTATATAACTATGAATAGCTCCTGAATCAGTTAAAATAGAAAGGGTTTGGTTGTTGATCATACCTTCCACTTCAATCATGTGAGATTGATACTTTTCTTGCTTGTTGTCCAGAGCTGCATAAATCCTTGGCACATATCTTCCCATATCCTATACTATCTCAGCTCGTTGTACATTTTGAACATCCCTACCTTTTCACCTTTGTGAGGACAATCTCTAAACCTATGGTCCCCTTTACAACCCCAACATTGCATAGGTTGTTGTCTTGGCCCTTGACTCCCTATGTCAATCACTCTGGGTTGTTTATGTGTTTTTTTCCCTTGTGGATTATTTCTGAAGAATGGTGGCTTAGCTCCCTTCTTCCTCTGATCCATATTGAATTTCTTATTGTCTTCCCAAGCCTTTTGGAAAGTTGGCTTTTCTTTCTGTTGATCATATAGGCGTTTATCTCTCCTTATGGTCTCTTCTAATTTATTTGGATCATCATACTGTATTTTGTCACTGATGAACAATGGAAATCCACTTAAATACCTTTGAATCTTGACTGTCTCATCCTCAATGAAAGATACATACTTCAACAGTTCCAAAAAACTTCTCTCATATTCATCTATGGTCGTACCTCCAAGCTTAAGTTCAAAGAACTCTTTCATTTTCTTGTCATAGTATCTCTTAGTTAAGTACTTCTTCTCAAAATGCTTCTTGAATTCCCTCCAAGTAAAACTTTTCTCTAGAATGTGTTGCACCTGCACAAGTTGATTCCACCACATGGAGGCCTTACCTTTGAGTTGATAGATAACAATTCTACCTTCTGCATGAGAAGAATAATTATGCAATTGAAAATACTTCCTCATTCCTAGAAACCATGTTTCTTAATCTTCATCCTTCTTGTGCTCACTATCAAATGTAGGAGGTTTGATTTTGTTCATTTCTCCTCACAACTAATCCACTCTAGATCTATTATACCTTCTGACAGGGGATAGACTCGATTTGTTTCCTGCTCTCTTATTGGAATGTCTTTGGGAATGATGGTGATGTCTACTAGTAATTTTTGTTTTTCCTTTCTCCTCTGAAGGTTTGTGACTCCGATATTTACTTGAGTCACTCTCCTTAACCAATTTCTTTTCTATTCTGTTCAAAACCTCCAATAGCTTCATGTTGAAGTCATCCTGCTACTCTTTAGCTTTCATAAGCCTTTCATTATCAGCTTTATGGCTTTGGACATCCTTCTGCAAATTCTTAATGGTCTCAACCATATTCATATCTTCATTCCTTTCTTCTCCATGTCCGTTGGAGTTCGTTCCTTCCATGCCCAAATGGACATCCACCCCTCTGCTCTTATTTTGCTGACTGTAATTCCCATGTGCTTCTTCCATTCCTATGAAGTGCGCATTGGTCTTAATTGATCGAGTTGTTGTTAATTATGCAAAACGTGTAGCCATCGAAACTTATCAGGCTAGATTTCAACAATTCATCAGAATATGCACCTTTTTGATCTTATATACACATCATATTATCTCTCCCGATTTCCCGGTGTTATCACCATGACAATTCTTGTTAGGACCCAAGTCTGGAAAACACAGATGTGCAGTGCCTTCAGAGATACACTTGTGCAATAAGGTGGTTTTTCGAAACCACTTTTTCCAAGACACGGTATCATGTGTCTCAACATGTCAAATCTACCACTCGTGGAGCAGGCAACGGCTAGTCAGATCACCCTGCTTCACTCGTTCGGTACTTCGCAACCATGTGACGTTAGCTAAACGTTGCCATGTAACGAACTCAAAAGATAATCATTCGAAATGGATTGGCCAAGCATGACAACCCAAATGCTCTTGTACGTAATCCATCTGCGCTTCATAAATGGAGTTCTATAATTACAACTCCCCAAGTATGAAGAAATATGCATATCCATAACCAAAGTAATCTCCAAACTACTTGACTTCCTGCTCTCTGTAAAAACACATTTCGGTATCCACAACCTGAGATACATGGAAAAGGCTAAGTCGAGTGAGAGTGGTTATTCGAGCAACATGCTAGACTTTCCTGCGAGTAAGGAGGAAAGGGTCCTTGCGCACATTTTAGCAACTAAGTTCCACACAAATCTAGATATAGACTCATGATTAGAAGCCAAGATGAATCCCACTATAAAGGATTTAGTCATCAACAGACCAACCGCTAATAAGAAAAGGAGCAAGCGACAAAAGAAGAGGAATCTACGACTGAAGCGGCCAAAAGCGTTGGAGAGAATCAAYCGGTTTGGTTAGTCTCTTCTTCAAAGGTGGAGATCGCTAAGCTGAAGTAAGTCTTCAACTAATATAATCACGTCTCAATAAATTTTGAATAGCCGGTAGCGGAGGCAAAGAGTACCAGAGATGATAGGCCTATTATTAAACGACCCCTTTTCAACAGGTTAACTGTGGTCATCCCCCTTTTGTAATTTGTGATTATTATGATTATTAAAATACAAAAACGGATTTTAGACTATTTTATTACAATTTCTATCTGGTGATGTTGTGAATCTTGTTCTTTTTTATAATAATTTTTTTCTTGTAATCTTATAATTTATTTTCATCTATCTAAATCAGAGGAAATTAAAGCTTGGAATTCTTTTTAATTAATGCATCGATGTGGTTGTGTGTTTCCTTTTCTTTTTATTATTATGCAATTTAAACTCAGACTCATTGCCTTCCAAACGAGTTCATGCAAACTAAACTTTGACCTGTTCATTTATATTTAACATGCATAACAATATCACAAGGTAAAACGCTTTTCCACGCACCTAAATCTACTATGCATTTCTTCTTTGTTGCATCGACTACTTACGTTCACTACTCTAGCATTGTGAGCCAATATCCACTATGCATAGTTTTGATACCACACACCGATATTCCACATGCATTTCATCATATTCATGCACCATGTCAAGTTCAACATATTCCATCGCGCCCAATTATCTGCGCACACTACTGAATACACTTTCGTGAAACAATTTATACTCATACTTATGAGCGTACCAACCGAACTCCTCTACATTAAGAAATACTTGCGCACCCCATGTGCACCTTACTATGTGTGTGCTCACTGCGCAAGGCTAAATTTAGCGCATTCTTCTACACATAATAATCCTCCATGCAGTGCCACAATTTACCGCGCACAGTGGCATGCCAACGTTTTCCCCACATGGTGCCAAAATTTACCGTGCACACCAGCACACCAACTTTTTCCATGGACACTCCGTGACTCCAATTCTGGTCACTTCGAAGTTACTTTTCTATGAATATTCACTTCAACTGAACTCCTCTGTCCCATCCAAGCTCATTTTTGAACTGAAGCTCTGATACCAATTTGTAACGTTCCCTCGGCCAAGCACAGGCACATGTGCACCACTTCTAGAGAAACCACTCATGCTCTAACACTAGTCAGTAACATTCCCAGCCTTAACATGCCTAGACATGCTACTCTAGGGAACACTTTCATTCCCTTACTGTGGAACATACAGTAACATACCCAGTAGTTAATTGAGCTATGCCACCTATATTTACTCTTTAAACTGTATGCAACTAAAACATATACATACAACATTATTGCAGAAGATTTAAACATAAACAACAATTTACTTTCTGTAACATACAACTTTTATATTGAAGTAATAGTAACTACAAATATGCAACACTTACAAAAAATTAGTGTTGTAGGAAAATCTCCCTGCGGACAGGTATATTGCCTCAAAGAGCTAGACTCTTAACTCTAAGATAGAAAGTTCTTAACGTGGACACTGACTTCCTTTCAAATCTATACAAACTAATGCATGAGGAGGAAGGAGAAAAAAAGTACCTTTTAATCGACGTTTGTCCCTGCACGCTCCGAGTTGAGCTCCAATCTTTCGCTCCTCGATGAGATCTGTAGACAAAACAACAGTATGACCACTTCCTAATCTATTGATATTAGCTTTAAAATAGATCTATCTACCAAAGATAATTTATGTAAGATCATACACAAACTAGAAAGAAACAGGCCAAGCATGTCATATTAATGAGAATAATGACAACAGTTACTTACAATCATAGATGCGAATGCGACAGCTTCGTCAAGTCCCCTTTGTCTAACCCTTGCTCAAAGATACACGATCTGAATGACAACAACTTCAATGATTACTCTCCTCTAGTTCACTGTGTGTTTCCTATGAGATCATAGGTTTCATGCTAGCAATTCATCCCTCTTTTTCACCATCATAGAGCCTTCTTATATAGGTTAAGAGAGGCTTAACCTCTTGTGGTATCTTTAGAATAAGTTGAGGAATTCCTTCTTTAGATCAGGGATCTTCTGATTGAACCAAGAATTCAAATGCAATTGCCTTCCAAACTTGAAATATCCTCCCCTTATTCTCCTCAACGGGCCAACTACTGCCTTAGATTAGACAACGCTCCCTCAAAAGGGGCATCAGGGCATTATAACGCTCCCTGGTAGGCTCAAGGGGAGCGCCAGTGCTCTAAGGATGGGTAGCACTCCTTCAGAGGGGAAATTTGTTGTTATAACGCTCCCTAGTACCTTGTGGTGGAGCGCCAACGCTCCTAAGGGTGCCATAGGGGAGCGCTCTCCCTCTAAACCTTAGTTTAAGAACTCCTTTTAGGTGGGAAGAGATGTTTGACTTCAGTTGATCATCCCTCTTCCTTCAAATCAAATGTATGATGTATTTTAAGTGCCTCCTCAGTGCCATCATCATGGCAGTATGCTTTGTTTGAAATTTACGACACTTGTGAATAACATGTGATGCTTGCGACAGTTGTAAGGAACATGTGACACTTACGACAGTTGAGAGGAACATGCGACACTTGAGTAATATTGATGTGTAACAGATTGCCCCCGAAAGCATGAAGTTAGAAGATGAGAACTAATAACTGAAATGCTTTGTAGACTTTAAAGCAAGGGTATAGACTTGGAGAACTTGATGGAAGCTGCACACAAACATCCAACAACCATTATGACATGTTTCAAAACCCAGGGTAGGCATACCTATGCTTGGGTGATCAAGACTGGCAAGGTATGGCCGCCATAAAATACACTGTGGATCCATAATTGTATTGATGAAAAGGTATAGCCACTGAGGATACAATGTGGATCTATACTCTGATGACCTAGACTGATCGTAGCCACGAAGAATAAACAGTGGATCTACAAGATGACAAGACATAGCCATGACCAATACAAAGTGGATCTATGTAACAATGTATGTATCATTCGTCTAAGAGAAACTCCTTCGCAACCTGGGCAAAGCATATATCAAAGTGATCACTCAACCCAGGGTCTTCCTACCGATCCCAATGTGATATGAATCTAACCATGTGATTAGATGTCCCGATGTCGAACATGGCAGAAACTATACCTTATAAAAAATGGAAGTTTATAAATAGTAATACAATGAAAATTCCATTTACCATTTCATTTTGCATAAGTATTTGTAGTAGTGGAGATTCTTACTTTGGGAGGTGGGTCTTGTTTCGCTCGATATCGAAGCTACGGTTGATCGTTTTTCTTGCCGTTCGGAATAGGTAGATCTTCATCTCCCCTTCTTTCAATCGCATGGTTTAATATTCATTTTCATAGCAACATTTAATTTAAAAAATGAAGCCCTATGTCACCCCAAAAAGATCAAATCGGCCTCCATTAAAAATGATGGGAATTAGACATTCTTTGTGCAAAAACGTGTTTAAAAGATGATAGGAAATATGCCAACTTCTTAATACCTAAGTGGATGGGTCATTTTTGTCAAAGAAACCATGAGAAATTCTCACATATGCCCACGCATCCATAATAGAAATCATTTTCATTTAAAAACATTTTATTTTTATGTGATGGATATTGAATGGCAAAGAGAGGGCGTGATGATCATAAAAGAGGGCGTAGTCTCTTTAAACAATGTGGGCATTAGATTTAATGTTTTAAATTTCTTTTAAGAAATTGCTGAAATTGCCAAAATATTGAAATAATGAAATTCTTTTATTTTTTTTTGTTTTGTAGGTGATTTCGGTGACCATGATCGAGTGGAAAGAGAGAGAGCATGAGATGGATGACTTAGCTTCCTTACGGAGTCCTCACATGCGGGCCGTATTGAGATCTTGTGGCTTACTAAAATTCTTCAAATTGCAAAAAATGAAGAAGGAGATTTTGTTGCTTGAGCACGTGATCGGCTTATGGGATGTCACGGAGCAAGGATTCCGGATCGGCACATAGCTTCTAACCATCAAGTTGGAAGACATGTATTTCTTAACTAGCCTCTTGAAAAGAGGGGTCCCTATATCTTTTTCCGGGCAGAGGGCGCTACCTGAGCAAGTGGGTGTGTACCTGGCATGTCACTGTGTACCAGGAGCAAGACTGGTAGGGGGTAGAATCCCTATCAAGGATATCCGAGAGTTACCCCTCCGGTCCATTTTGTTTGCCATCATGAGCATGATGGGTAGTACTAGCACACATCTGGCATCAAGATCACAGGTGGCTTATGGCGTACAGTTTTTGGAGCCAACACTATTCAACTGGAGCGCAGGGTTCCTTCGGAATGTGAAGGAACAGGTTTTGCAGTGTAGGATGGGACATAAACAGTTCATATATGGCTCTTTTCTGGTCTCATTTTTCTTAGAGCGCATCCCCCAGATGCAGCCTCAGATAGCTCTGGCAGTGCGACCAGTGGACGAACCATCGATGGAGAGGTGGACTAGTCTGTTTCCGAGGCTAGTAGCGGAGTCAGAGTTCCATTTCACTGGTGATTTCTTTGCTTGGCTGAGACGACAGTATCTCTGGATAGAGGACTTCCCGTATGCTGAGGTGGATTTCCGTGGGAGCATGGATTTGATTTTACCCATGGGGGAAGATTGTGATGCGTCAGGTAAGAGACTGAGCAACACCTTGTCTAGTTTTTGTTTTTTAAGTTTTTAATGTATATATATATATATTTGGGTATGTAGAAGAGTTTTTTAAAAGATGTATTGTTTTCAACATGAAAACAAGGGAGTAGTGTGCCTGACCGATATACCTATATCAGGACGTCATGGGGGTGCTCCAGTTGCAGCGGATCCGGGAGTACCAGTGATAGGTCTCCGGGAGGTTGAAAGAAACCTCCAAGGCCTCACGATGGGAATTCCTCCTCTATGGAGGGGAGAAGTATCTTTACATCTGGAGAGGCACACTGTGGGAGTGCCAGAGAATGTCAATTCTCTATTGAGACGTGTAGTGCGTGCAGTGATATGTTACTCCTAGCACAATGTAGTGCAGGGAGATTAGAGTCTCTCCGGTGATCGTATTTTTGTATGCCTTGTCAGGCGATGTTGTATGGGTGTAAAGGCCCAACATTTTGCTCTTCTACATACTTTTTTGATGTAATCAAAACATTTCAGTCATGCTATTTATATATATACAGTTCCGAGTTTTTACAATGCCAAATGATTTGTACATGATGATGCCTTTAATGTGATGTGTTTTAATTTACATGTGATGTACAATTTTTCTTTCCTCAAATCTTATATATGGGCAAGATACTGATCCATGATGTAATTGGATAACGAATCCAAAACACTATTGAGTTCTCTTGGAATGTGTCTATATTCAATGTAATCTAACATTTGTTCAAGACAACGAACTTGTAGATGGAGACGTAGCAGGATAGGATTATGGATAGCATATATTCGATTGAGTTGATAAACCACGAGTTGGGAGTCGAAGTAAACAATGATACAAGAGATACCTAGGGAGGAGGCTTGGGTTAAAAGTCTGATGACAACATGATATTCTACCATGTTATTAGTCATTGGTCCTAAGCAAATAGCTCCTGAACTCACCACCTTGTCAAAATGGTAAATGACCCATGCTGCTGAAGCAATGTTCCGGGTATGTCGACTAGCGCCATCCACAAACCTAAAAAAGATAGGAAAGGTTGATTTCATCTGTGCATGAAAACACAAGGCACAGTATGAGTGGCAACAGTAAAGACTCGAGCACACGAAAGAAAGAGACACACCAAACTAAAATACAATAATGTACAAAGTACACAAGATGGGTGATCTAGGCATAGTACTTTTTAAGGTAAAGCCCATTTTGAAGCTCTCCTAGGAAAATTCCATCATAATCCACTAACTCGTAGGTGCCTCTGTGTAGAACACATTTCACAATGTAAGTGCCATGCCACAGAGGTTCTAACTTACCTGTCCCAAATTTATCATGAGATTGGTCATAGACAAGGACTAATTCTCCTTCTGCAAAAGTCCGGGGATGGACAGATTTGTCGTATTGATTTTTAATCCGTTTCTAATGTGCCTCGTTAACGAGAGCGACGTCATGACATGTCTTGTCCAGTTTGGATAGATATAAGAAGCGTTCTTCTTTGGCAGAAGTATGGGGTAGGAGTTCTACTTTCAGTTTCAAATATGGAATCTCGCACTCAATTGGTAAAACGGCTTCGATGCCATATACTAACTGGAAAGGAGTAAATCTAGTTGTAGTTTTCACGGAAGTGCGGTAAGCCCAGAGAGTGGATAAAAGTTGTAGATGCCAGGATGTCTTGTTTGCCCCTACCATGCATTAAATCATGGTTTTTAGGACTTATTTGATGGCCTCAACTTGTCTGTTAGCCTGAGGATAGTATGGGGATGAGTTTTCATGGCGAAACCCAATTTGACATGTAGTTCACTCATCATCTGGTTCTTAAAGTGTGCATCATGATCAGTGACAATGGCGTGTGGTACACCAAAACAAGTTAAGATATGGTTAAAGAGAAACAGATCTATAGTACGACCATCGTTTAGAAAGGTAGGCATAACCTCAACCCATTTTGTAAAGTAGTCAATGATGATGATTATATAACTGTTCCCCCCGGCTGAGGTAGGCTTACATTGCATGAAATCGATACCCCACTTGGTTAAGGGGCCGATGGCGATAATGGGGTACAATGTAGTAGGGTGGGTGCGTGCCTTCTTGTTAAAGACTTGGCAGGGTGGGTATTTTTTGACTGCCTCAATACAATCTTTGAAAATCGAGGGCCAAAAGTAGCCAGCACGTAGGATTTTTTGGGCTGTGGCCATCCCAGAAAGGTGACCGCCACAGGTGACAAGGTGACAATCATTCAGAATGCGTTCAGCCGCCTCATGAATTGGACATCGTTGAAGGATAGTGTCAATACCATGGCGATACAAGGTGTCGTTGATGATAAGATAACGACAAGAATGGTGGTGAATATGTCAACGTTCTTCACAGGAAATGTTGGGTTGAAAGCATTGGGTTTAGAGGTAGAGGGATGTCCCCATACCAAGGATTAGAGGTGCTGATGAGGAAAAGAGTTTCATCGGGGAGAGGATCTCTAGGTTCGATGTCTTCATTAGCACGGGGGAGATCGCAGATGAGCTCCGCAAATACTAGGGACTTTTTGGCTTTGGACTTTGTAAATTCAAGATCGAATTCCTGAAGGATGACGATCCATTTAGAATATTTTCCCCTGAGTACTTGATGTGTCAAGACGTGGTACATGGGGTTGGAGTCTGCAATCACCGTGGTGGTGCGTAATAAGATGTAATGCCAGCATCTCTGGACAGCGATGACGGTTGCCAGAGCCAGTTTCTCTACATGTGAATATCGGAGTTCGGGTCCAGATAGACTCTTTCTCAGGTAATAGATCACATGTTCTTCACCGTTGCGGTCCTCTTGAACTAACACCATCACAATAGTGGAAGTGGAGGTGGCTAAGTAAAGGATGTAGTCCTTTGTATACTCCGAAGGGTGCAACAAAGGTGCGTGGGTCAAGGCATGCTTGAGATCATCGAATGACCATTGAGCGATGTCATCCCAGATGAAAGGGGTGTTTTTCTGCAGTAACCGCATGAATCCTTTAGTTATCTCATCGTAGTTACAGATGAAATGGTGAAGGAAGTTTTCTTTGCCTTGCAAAATTTGGAGTTGGGTCAAATTGGTGGGCGAGCGTAAGGCCAGAATAGCCTCAATCTTTAAGGGGTCCACCCTAATCCCATCTTTAGAGACAATGAAATCGAGGAGTCGACTAGATATGATAGAAAAAATTCATTTATGTGGGTTCAAGATGATGAGGTAGAACCGACATCAAAGAAAAATAGCCCATAAGTGATCAACGTGATCAGATCGATTGGATGAGTGGGCAGGTAAGTCGTCGAGGTAAGGTTCTGTGATATGCTTGATATCATGGAAAGCATACGACATGGCTCACTGGAAAGTAGCACCAGCATTTTTAAGACCAAAAGGTAGCTTTCGATAGGCGAAATTTCCCCATGGGAAGATAAAGGATGTCTTATGTTGATTAGCAGGTAAGATTTCAATCTGGTTGTACCCAGAGAAGCCATCCATGAAAGAGAAGATTACACTCCCAACACAATTATCGATGATTTGGTCGATGAAGGGCATAGGGTAGTTATCCTTTGGACAAGCTTTGTTGAGATCCTGATAGTCAACACAAACACGGATGGTCCCTTGTTTTTTGGCAACCAGAACAAGGTTGGAGACCCATTCTGTCAAAGGGACAGGATAGATAAAGCCAAATTTTAGAAGTTTCTCAACTTCTGCCTTTATAGCTGTGATTTTCTTGGGATGAACTGGGTGGATTTTTTTTCGAACAGGTTTTGTGCCAGGATAAGTTTTGATTTCGTGCACAACGATCGAAGGGCCGATCCCTGGCATTTCCTCGTAGCTCCAAGAGAAGACATCGCATAATTCTTTAAACAAAGAGGTGTAAGAGACCACTTCTTCGGGTGTGCAATTAGCACCAAGGTTAATTTTTTCCATGACACCTTATTTAATCAAAATATCAATAACGATCGTGGTAGAGATGTTACCCATGTTCCCCTCAGAGAGAGTATTTTGTGTGAGGATGGGAGATTGTGGAGCATCAGTAACATTGGGAGGGAAGATAGAGTGTATGTCTTGGTGGATTTCTTCCAAAGGCGGAAGAAAAAAGGATCGATGATGGTTATCATCCCAAGGTAGGTCGTCAATACTAAGCATTTCCAAAATAGATTCATCAGAAGGGAAAATTTTGGAAATGTAATCGATTGCAGACGATAGGGAATCCAACCATGAAGGCATCAAGTAGGCATCAGGTGCCAATAAATGTGGATTGTCTAGAGAGGGAGAGGAAGATTGCATAGCTACATATGCGGCCTCAGATGGGCTAAGTGGCATAGTGTCATCGAGCACATCGAATTCCATAGGACTAGGTACAACCCAAGGATTAGATGATTCCAAGGATTGATAAGGAATAGTCGAGATCGTATTGACAGTGGCAATATGATGCGTGGTGGGTGGAAGTGGTGTAGGGAAGGTACCCATGAGGCTAGAATCTTTTAATAAGCCAACACCAACACTTTCATACGTAACTGGGTGGTCTCCCAGAAAAGGAATGTTGTTGGTGACTGGGACACGAGCATCGGGCGTACAGAAGTCAAGCTGATCGACAGTGACAATTTTGCCTTGATGGGGTAATTGTACACATCAAAACACCGATGAGGTGACGACAGTCATAGAATAGAACCAACTTCTTCCAAGTAGTAGGTTGTAATTGAGGGGGGCATCAACCACCTCGACATCAATGGTAACAGTTTTTCCACCCAACTGAACAGCTAAGGATTGTAACAGTCCGTGTGGATGAAAACCTCACTCATCGAAAGCGCATAACATTGTAGGGGATTTGTTAAGGGTAGGTGATTTTAAGCCTTTCCAACAGGCTAAAGACATGACACAAGTAGAGGCTCCCTCATCCAAGATAATTCAGTGGATTTGTTGATTGTGGACAACAACATCAATCTGAAAGGCTAGTTGGTGAGAAAGTCAGGGTTGATGATCATCCAGATTAAATGTGAGGTTATTTGATGTTTCAATATCGAAAGCACCAATGGCAACTAAGAGAGTTCTACGTTGGCTGGGAAAGTGTTGTAGAACTTCTAAAGCAGACATAGCACATGGTGCTTGAGCCAAATATTAAACGATGTTGTAGTTTTGGGCAGCCCGTGAACTAGGGTTAAAGGTGGATTTCCGGATAGTGCTCTTAGGAGGGTGTAAAATGGATTCAAACGAAGGTTTCTCAATCTGAAGTGGCCTGGATGGAGGGCTAGCAGACGGAGGATTAGCGGAAGATGGTAACGGTTCTGGTGAAGAACCGTTAGTGGCCTTCGGCTTATCAGGTTTAACCGGTGTGTCATATGTCATAGTGTGAGTGGTCATATTAACCCCGTTAAACATGTAAATGTGGGAACTTGTCGAGGCCTCATCATGGGGTTGGTTGGAACTGCCCCCTGGAGTGGGGGTTTGAGCAACCAAAGATTGTTGCTGTCGAAAAGGCTGAGTAAGCACAACAGGTTGTGAATTTCCCTTAAATATCTTGGCCACTTCATCGTGATGTGGACAATCTCAGGTGTAGTGATCATCACCACAAATGAGACATGGGAATTTCAGTTTCCATTGTGGTTGTTTCCCGACAATAGGGGTTTGGGGTTGATTTTTTGGTTGTTCATTGTTGTTGTTTTTCTTTGGTTTGTTTCTTTCTTTCTTCTTGCCCCTAGGTTGTTGTGAAGGGGTTGATTGAACCTCAATCACCTTAGAAACTTGAGTTTGAGGGGGGCTAAAAGAGGGTGCAGTCGGACTGGGAGAAGCCATCAGAGTGGACCGTTGGATTGTGCCAGTCGACTGGGAAGTAGATTGGATCTTGACGGAGCCAATAACTCCATCCGCGTGCGAGGTAGACGATGGTTTGAATGGATCATTAGTGGAACGGGTAGCATTCGGTATCAACTTGTACAGAGCACCTGACTATGAATAAACTAAGTCTAAGTACTGAGCTCGGGCAATAGCTTCTTCCTCGGTGGCTACACCACCCATGGCAACATCACAAGCGATTTGGGGTAACAGTGATTTGGTGAACCATTACGCTAATAGTTGGTCAGGAATGACTGCTTTGATTAGCCTTCGTCATCGTCTCCATTCATGAATATGATCAGAGATATGTACGTTAGTTTTCTGATGAAGGGAGGTCAATAGTTAAGTACCCATCTCGTATCGAATGGGTAGTTGGAAGTGTGTGAGGAAGGACATGGAGAGAGAGTTGAAATCGTGAAAAGAAGCATGTGGTAATTCGATATACCATTTTGCTACAGAACCCGTAAGCGTTCATTGAAAAAGACGCAAACGTATAGAATCATCCATGAGGGAGTTGGATGAACACCACAAATGGAAAGTCATCACGTGGTTGTTTGGGTCCTCTCCGGACTTTTTGTCGAATTTCGGAATATCAGAAGGAAGTTTAGCTGGGATAGCTGGCCAAATTGGAGAATGAAAAATAGGATCATTTGTTAACCGAGACAAGTCTAGAAGATCCAGGGTCGCTAGGAAAGGTAGTTGTCGGTTAACTTGTGGGGAATGCTGGTGTGGCATAGGGACACCAGTAGGACCATACACTGGGTTATGC
>ML776965.1:448619-470530 GCA_009831015.1 Picea engelmannii
AGTCTATCTCTGTATAAGAAATAATAAAGTTTCACATTATCAGAGGTCACATTGGAGTGTATAACTCACTTTTGAAATTATGGAAAATGGATACCTTGCACCCTTAAACAAGTACATTCCATTTTCAGATCAATTACTGCCTTGGATTTTTGACTATGTAACCACGTAATCCCCTATATGTAAAGAAAACTACTCGTGCAAAGAATATAACACATACCCAACATCAATACCCAACAATTCTCTCACTCAGAGAATTTCTCACGGGCCTGACAACCCGCTTCTTCAACCTCGCTCCAAGCTAACCAGGTACACCAAACAAAAAGGTTATGGGAACAAGCTCTAGAAATGCTGAAATGGTTGTCTGAAGGATAACATAATTGCATGAGTAAAAATGGTCATGGAATCATTGACTAGATATCTGAGTGTGTAAAGGAATCACTGTGAACTCTTCGTGAAAAGTGATGGTGAGAATGATGGTCAGGTTCTCCTTCAGAATCCCGTGGAAAAATCACCCAAATGAGCTAAGTCCCCCACAATATGAATGCATGTCCCCAACTTGACACTTGTCATATCGGAAGTTACTTTGGTCCACTTGTCTCCAAATTTAGAACTTAGGATAAAACAATTATCCATACTTTACGTTTTAGGAAATATTAATATAATATTCCCTTGATTTTTGGCCCTCCCTTTCCCTAACTGGTGAAGTTTAGTCCTCCATCTCTTTTATCGTGGCCGGTCAACGTGCAGCGATGTATTTTATATTAATCATGAGTCATGTACAAAGTAGGTGCATTGGCCCTTGACATATAGGTGTTTCGTCCTAATACCAAAACATAAGCATCCCAGCTTATAATTACCGGCCCACCAGCATATAACGCATATCATATACACAAGGCTCATTATCCTCCATACTATGCACACCTTAGTTACTACGCGCAGTATCTAACAATGTGCATATTACATCATTTTACTGTGCAGTTCATGCACGCACTGTGCCACATGATGTGCATTACCAAATGAGGTCAAAAAATCTCACCAACTTAAGTATATTTATATTACATTTACAATTGGGTTCAGTTGAGGGATATTACACTTTCCAGCTTGAAGGTAGCTGCACAGAAGTTTTTGAAACTTAAGGGTTCTCTTCTCTTAACTACATTTGGGGAGGCATCCTATCTTAGTTTGGAAGAAACAAGATATTCTTATTCAAGCTCCCTAAAGTATGGTAGGCCTGATCAAAAAACATATCGGTGGATAGGGGCTAAGGATTATATAAATTTTTCTCTTTTCATGAATGTTTTGTGTCTCATAATGGCTGGAAAGGATTTTGGGGGTTCCCCTCTGATCCAGAGGTCTAATCCATTCTCTCTTTTCATAAAAACCTTGTGTTCTTTAGCCCACCTGGTTTGGTTCTTGGTAAAATATAGAAATGCTTGAAACTGAATATCTCCAATGAAAGGAATAGGGTTATCTTCTCTGTTCTCCCCCATGATGTAGTTATGGAGGTACAACTCACACAAGAAGTATTTCACTCCTTCTTCCTATTCTCTAAACCATGAAACAAACTCAAGAATAATGGTGAACTCAAATGGTTTTCCTTCTCTTATAGACTTTATCCTTAGCAAAAAATAATGCTCCAATAAAAATAAAGTGTAATTGGTAGCAGGATCCCTATAGGCCACTATATTAGAATAGACAGAGAAGATCTCTTCGATTTGCTCCAAATATTTTTCTGATTGGACTTGTACTTTATTTACCTTCCCTTGGGCCCTGTATAGCTCAACATAAGTCTCGTTTTCTGTTGTTGACATGGATTTAAGTTGTTTAACAAATCTTTGATGTTCTACCATGGTTACCATTCCATATCTTCTTTGAGTCAAGGCTTGTTGGGATTGCACTAGTTCTTCCTATAACATGTTAATGACAACATTCCATTCAGGAGACTAAAATGCTTCCTTAGTATGACAGGTTGTCTCTTTTGTTGTTGGGACATTCGTATGGGTCTTTGCATCAATGGTCTCCAAAGGAACATGAAAATCTGTGGGAATCACTTCCTCAGGTTGAGCAACTGTTTCTTATGCTGCTCAAATTTCTGTTTGATTTCCATTTCATGTGTTTACAAAGGAATCACTTATTCATTTTGAAAATCTTCTTCCTTTGTTGTTGGAATCTCTATTGATCTTCCATTTCTACTTTTTTTGAAGGGGTCTACAACTCTGTCTACGTTCCAACAGAACTTGTATGGACTGTCTTCCTAAGAAGTGGGTTCCTTCCCTGTGTTGTAGGCCTTTTGCATTTCTTTATTTCATAGGACTTATCAGCTTGCTCTAGTTGTTTCCTCAATTCCTTAATTATTTCTTTGAGTCTACCAACTTTTTGCGTCAATACTTTGATTTTTTTAACCATCTTTTTCAAAAACTTGTTTTCCCGTTTCAATCTTCTGATTTTATTGTGCCCTTTTTTTGTTGTTTTCTGTTGATGAGGAATGTCAGGGGTTTCCTCATCTTTCTCAGCCAATGATTGCCCCCCTATTTCCTCTGTGTGCTATGTATATTCTACAGGGTTGTTTACCTTAGTGTGAGGTTCTAGCTATTATGTATCTTCGGGGGATGTCATCTCTATGTCAGGAGGGTCCAAAGCAGGGTTTGAAAATGAAGCTGGTGCCTAGTGTTATTTGGACTTGTTTGTGTCTTTGTCAATTGATGCCCATAAACTCCCTAGAAATTAGGCCATATCGACTTCATAACCATTGAGGAACTGTGTTGTAATGTTTTCAAGTGATGGTTGTGTATTTTCCTAAGTATTTTCATATAAGGGATGTTCTGTATGTTCAATTTCCTGAATATTTTCCTGCAAGGTCTATTCTTCCTATACCATTTCCTAGGCTTCTCCAAATTGTGCTATCCTTTTTCTTCTTATTCTTTTCATAGTAGAATTTTCAGGAACATCAATTGTACTTTTTCTCCTTTTATTTGGTGTTTCTTCTAGTGAGGTTTGAGTTTTTTCCAGTTGGATGGGGTCTGCCTCATTCTCTGGTTGAGGTAATGGAAATTCCTCTTGGGTATTGTCTCTTCCTTCCCGGGTTGTCTCAATTTCAGGCTGGGGTATTGGAACTTCCATTTGGGTATTGTATCTTCCTTCTCGGGCTGTCTCAATTTCAGGCCAGGGTTGTGGAACTTCCATTTGGGTGGTATCCCCCCTTTTCTGTGCTTCCTCAATTCCCTGTGGTGTGTTTCCATGAAGAAATTTAGGTTGTTCTAGTTGTAAAGGCCTATTGGCCTCGATTAGATCACCCCAGGTTATTTGAGTTTGGCTCAGGGCCATGTTTACTACTAGTTTTACAAGTCCATGGTGGCTAATTATATTAACAAGATATCTAGCCTTCTGAGTTCTTGTAGCAAGCTCATGTAACATGGCATTTAGAAAAAATGGTAAATTGATGACTAACCTTTGTTTGAGTGCGGCTAGAAATTTGAGGTGGCACGACCGCACCACATCGTACCTCCCATAATAGTTGATATACCTCTATATTATTCCTTCCAAATCCCTCCATGGCTCGCTGAGAGTGGTGGGGTTGAGTCCCTTCCCCTTTTTATCAAGATCTTCTCCAGGCTCTATGAAGGATTCGACGACCTCTTTGAGTGTTGTATACTTCCCAATCCACAACATGCATGTGTTGGGGAGGACTGTAACCTCTTTTATGACTTCCTCAGTGATCATAATTCGTATGTCTTGGACCATGGAGGCTACTCCCTGCAATTTTTGGAAACATTCGAGCGTGATGTTTGTGTCATATCCTTGCAACCAGTTGAAGTACTCTGTCCACCCCAGACGGTGTAAGATTTCTCTTTTCTGCCCGGTTACCTGTAGTAATGTGGGCTCTCGATGCACACTTCAACCACTCATGTTTTCTGTGAGCAGATGAAGACGACTATCGTTCCTTTCTGAAGGTTAGTTCGACCAACTTTAGAAGAAATATTACCAGAAATAGAAAAATCATGGAATAAAGCTGTGTAAAAAAATGTGAGTTTTCCATGTATTTCAATCATTATGATTTATCGAAAAATGTGCAGAATATATTCCCCCTCATAAATGGAAATGTTGACCTCGACTGTCAAAATGTACAAGTGTCATAATGGCAGGTAGTTCAGGTGAGGTGTAATGGCTATGCTGCTGCCGCCGCTAGGAAAAAAAACTATTAATTACTTTCAACAATCACTTAACGGTAATTATGAACAATCATCACTTTTTGGGAAATTCATATCGACATACCAAAAAGGTTTAAAGAAAAAGATCTCGAATAATTTTAAATTTGTTCACGTATTTTTAGAAATATTCCACATATCATAACGTTGTTGCTTTCCCTAGTTATTGGATATAACTGGAATGATAGCCTCGTTGTTTAGAAAAGGAGATCTAGGAGCATAATAAAACTTGATGTATTAAGGCAAACTTCGATACCACAGGAAGAGCCACTGCTGCCAACAAGCATCCATAGCCTCAATAGGGTTTCCTTTTAACCCATATATGAGACTGTATCCTTAATAAATAGTTTGAATTGTCTTTTCCCAAGAATACCATTATCCTGGTTTGGTATCCAAATGATGATAATGCCACTCACTAGATTGTAACCTAAGTAAACAAGTCGGCTCATGATGAGACCTCTTTTCCTTTGACGAAATATGCCAAATGTCATTTCCTTTGTGTGGTATCCATAGTGGGAATGTCACTTATGTTATTATCTAATGATCGTGGTAGGTTGGCTCATAATGAGACCCCCTATCCTTTATGGGAGAAGTTTATTACTAAAAAAAATGTTTTATTTTATATATACACACACAGATATATATATATATATATATATATATATATATATATATATATATATATATATATATATATATATATATAATTATTTTAGGCTCTATCAAGGGAGGCTCATCTACTCCTTAAGAGTGAGAGATGGCGTAAGGTGTGTAAAAAATGCCATGTAAAAGTGTTCTTTAGATTCCTTATTATGATATGAAGGAAATTTATCATTCAATTCTATGTATATATAGGAGAAATCAATGAATTATGGTGCTTAAGGATTATGAACAATTTTTAATATGGTCCGGAGAAATTAATCCGAAAACAATTTGATAAGGTATACTAGGTAGTCCACAAAAATGACAAATCATTCTTATGATAATTATAAGTGATGTTGGTGAAGTTCAATTAATGAAGTTCATTCCCAAGGTAGTGGCTAATCATAATAATTTCATGCTTGTTCATGTGAAACAAAATCGTTTCTTTTGAGAGAAATGAACAACAATAAGGATAAAACATAGAATGAACAATAGTTGTTTCTTTTGAAGGAACAACGTGGCCCAAAAATGAACAATAGTCATGCCAATGGGGACAACGGTTGTAACGAAGGGAAAAAAAGTTGTTCCGTTCGAATGAATGACAACTACACGCAAAGGGACAACAATTATACGAAGGGAATGATAGTTGTTCTGTTCGAATGAACGAAAACTATGCACAAAGGGAACAACAATTGTACAAAGGGAACAATAGTTGTTCCGTTCGAATGAATGGAAACTACGCGCAAAGGGAACAAAAATCGTACGAAGGAGATGAAAGTTGTTCCATTTCAACTGGATGACAACAATGTTGTTCAAAATTTTTAACCATCTCATTAGGTGATTATAAACCTCCCACAAATATTTCCGTTTTACTGAATCTAGGATTGATTAGTCATCAAGTAAATTCATTCAAATTTTATGGGTAAGTTTAGCGAAGTATTAGATGGTTTGTTAGTGTCATTCACTCATTCAATTACCTAATTTTTGCCGTGGAACATGACATATTCATCTTTCTGAAAAAAATAGGGTTTATCTTTAATGAATTTTGAAGGTGTGAGAGGAACAAAAAAGAGTGCTAATTATATTCATTTCAGTCATTTTTTCTAGTTCTTATTTTCTCAAGTGACTTTCCTTAAAAAAAAAAACTAAAACTCAATCAAATATGTAATGAAAGATATATATAATATTTATAGTGCTGATAAAAACCATCATTCTATGAATTTGAGGCTGTTGGGTTACCTTCCTAGGCAGCTAAAATATGAACAGTAGGGTCCTTACTTACTTCTTGGCAGAATGATTTTTTTCAAGGTGGTTGATGGTAGAGTTGTAGCCTATGTCCATTTACCAGAAAAGGAGAGCCAAACCCATCGATGGTAACTAAAGTGACAGTGCCATTATCTTGAAGTTCATTAATTTCATATGGTCCTGGACACCTTGTCTATAACTTTCCAGGAAAATCCTGAAATATGGAATCATAGAAAAGCTCCCAATCACCTTTCTAAAAAGATTTCTTATTGATATGTTTATCATGCCAGCTAGATCTCTGCTACTGAATAATAGTTGTGAGTTGAAGGGTGGATAGGCATGCTTCGTCTAAATCATTGAGATGTTGTAGGCGTTGTTTATGTGACTCTGTAAGATCCAATCCAATTTCCCGAGCCATCCTTAGAGTCTTGTTCTCAAACTCAATCAGGAAGATAGGTTATTTTACATAGACTAAATGATAAGGAGAATAGCCAATGGTTTTATGCCACATCGTGCGATAAGCACACAAGGCATTTGGAAGCTCAGTTTCCCAATTCTGATGGTCTGTTGAGACTGTTTTTGTCAAAATTTCCTCCAAGACTTTATTAGTACTTTCTACTTTCTTGTTAATATGGGAAGTAACTCTGTGTTTAATATGATAATTGTTTAGGGTGGTTTTGATTCTATGGGCTGTAAATTGCAACCCTTTGTTAGTGATTACTTCCCTGGGTAATCCATAGTGTACCAATAATTGGAAAAGAAATTTAATGATTGCTTCCTCTGTTGCATTTGATAAGGCCTCTACCTCTACCCATTTGGTGATGTATTATATTGCAACTAGTATATAGGCCTTCTGGTTTGATTTTGGCTTGAAGGGGCCAAAAAAGTCTAGAGCCCATCTCTCAAAAGGTTCTACGACTACTTGTTCTTGCAGGGGCATTTCATCATCTTGGCTAGGTCGACCCATCCTTTGATAGTTGTCATGGGTCTAGACATATTTCTTTGCGTCTTTGAATATTGAGGGCCAATAATAGCCCATTTGCAAAATTTTATGCCTAGTCATGCAATATGCAAAATGTCCTCCACAGGGCTCATCATGACCTGCCTTTAGTATGTCGTAAATTCTTTCATCACTTACACATCTTCGGATTTGGAGGTCAGCCCCTATGGAGAAAACATATCCGTCAGTCCAGGTGAATTGTGCACTACGTTGGATGATCAATTTCATTTTCCTTGATGATAGGTGTGTTGGTAGTTTCCAAGCTGCCGGATAATTTTTCACATCAGCTTACCATGGGGGCTTAATAGTGATAGTGAACATGTGTTTTTCTAGAAAATCATCTTGAAATGTCAAATAATTATCTGTTTTGGGCACGCGAGACAGGAAATCGGCAACAAGATTCTCTCTTCTGTGTCGATCCTTAATGGAGATGTCAAATTACTACAATAGTAATAGCCACCGAGTAACCCATCCATTAGTGATAGGCTTATTGGTTAGATATTTAATATCACAATGATCAGTATACAGAATAACTGGATAGCCTATTATATAGTGACACAATTTGTTAACAACATGTATAACGGCTAAAAATTCCTTTACTGTTACTGTATACTTTAATTCAGTCAGAGTAATATTTTTGATAATAAAATAAATAGCATAAGGTTTCTTGTCTTATTCCTATCCAAGGATGGCGCCTATGGCGATATCTGATGCATCTGTAGAGATGTGGAATGATATTTTCCAGTTTGGTCCTCTCATCACCTATGTTGTTGAAATCATCTTTTTAAGTCCTGGGAGTGCCACATCACACTTATCAGACCACTGAAATTCCACATTACCATTTAACGCATGTAAAGGTGTAGTAGTTATTGCAAAAATTTCCATGAATCTCTGATAGTATCCTGAAGCACCAAGGAAACTACATACCTCATTTTGTGTATGTGGTGTAGGCAGATTAAGGATTACCTCTATTTTTGTTGGGTCTACCCTGATTCCATCTGCAGAAATATAGTGCCCTAGTACCACACCTTTAGTCATCATGATATGAAAATTTTCATGACTCAAACATAACCTATTAGAAATGCATCGTTCCAGTACCTTCTCCAGATTGCTTAGAGCTTGCTCAAAGTCATCGCCATAAGGGGTGAAATAGTCCATGTAAACTTGAAGACCTTCATTAATTAGATCAGAAAATATGCTCATAATGGCCCTTTAGAATGTGGCTGGAGCATTACATAATCCAAAGGGAAATACTTTGTATGAAAAGGTACCCTGGGGGCATGTGAATGTAATTTTATCTTGATCTTCCGGGGAAATCTGGATTTGATTATAACCACTAAAATTGTCTAGGAAGGAGAAAAAATTCTTCCCTACCAAAGTATCAAGGACCTGATCAATAAAAGGTAGGGGGAAGTGGTCCTTCTAGGTATCTTTGTTGAGTTCTCTGTAATATACATAGATTATCCATTTCCCATTCTTCTTGGGAACAATCACTAGTGGGGAAACCCATCGACTGTCTGAAATAGGGTATATAAAATCTATATCCAACAAGTTCTATAATTCTTCTTTAACAATGTACCTAAGGTGAGGATTCAATCTTCTTTGGGGTTGTTGGATGGGTCAGGCATCTTTATCAAAATAAATATGATGTGTGAATAGTTTTGGGTCAATGTCCTTCATGTTAGGATACTCCCAGGAAAAAGCCTGCTGATATTTGAAAAGGATCTGAATCAATTTGTGTTGTTGTTGTTCATTTAAATTAGCATTAATATTCAGAAACCTCCCTGGTGCAATCTCAACTGATTTTATGTTATGGATGGCGGTAGTGGGGATTTTTTGTTCCATCAATTATTCCAGCAGATCTCCCTGTGCTTCAGTATCTAGAACAACTTTTAGCATTTGGCATGTTGGGTTACTTATAATGGTTTGGATGTTAATGAAGCTACTGATCACATCATCTTCTATTTGGTTCTTGAGTTTGAGAGCTTCTTCTAGTGTGAGAGGGGATCATAGATCCTTTTCTAGATATCTAGGTGGTGGCAACCGTTGGTGTATGATAGACAGGCTTGGTTTAGCTCAAGGGTACAAGATGAGGTTCTTTGTGGAAACTCCTCTAGCAATTGTCATGTTGCCCATGAGACATCCTATGTATGCATCTGTTGTTGCGAGCCATGTTCTTCCTAGTATGTAATGTGCTGACTAGTTTAACCACTAATCGATCATCCAATTGTAACATAATTGGGGTAGGTTCAAAGGAGGTGAAACCCAGGGTGTTGCAAGTCTCGATGGTCATGATATTAATGGCTGACCCCAAATCTACCAGTGTATTTGGAAAAGAACAGCCTTGTATATGAACTGTTACTATCAGATTCCCTGGGTCTACATATTTGACCGGTTCCTGTCTACCTAAAATGAGATCAGAAAAGGCTCCTACCACGTGAAGAGTTGATGATGAATTTTTAACTTTCCTAACAGGCTTCTTCCCACATAATTTTTTAATTGTCTTTGCATAAATTGGGATGTCTTGCAGAGCCTGCAAGAGTGGGATATTAACATATAGATTCTTGAGTTCCCCTACAATGTCAAAGAGAGGATACACAACTGGTTTTACTATCACTAGCCTTTCAAGGAATGGGGGCAGAGGAGTTACATCCTCATCAAGATTTTTTTACTTGACTGTGTTTTCTCCCTTCTTTATTTCTTTCGTTATGACCACAATTGAGGGTGTTATTGTTGGTTGTATATTATTTTCATTCTCCTGTTCTTGGTGAATGTTATTTTCTTCAAGAGAAATTATGCGCCTTGACCTCAACCATATTTGGTTGCACTCTACAGAGTTGATTTCCCCATCCACATTCTCAATAATATGCACAAGCTGGGTTGGTCTATTATTAGGATTTGGGTGGGGTTGATATGGTAATTGAGGGCGTAATTACGGTTGAGGGTTCTAGGATAATTGAAGCAGAGCTTGCAAAGTGGGTTGAGTTTGAGGGGCCATCCCCATTGGTTGATTGGTCATTCCCATGGGGCACTGCCAATTTTGGTTCTAATTGGGGTTTTAGGAAGCTGTGTTGGACCACTGTGAAGGATAGGGGATGTTGTTTTAATTTTGACAAGATGAGGTAGGGTATTGCGAGTTAGGCCAGTTGGAATTTTCAGCTAGTTGATTTGGCCAAGTGGGATTTGCATCTGGTTGATTTGGCCAAGTGGGATTTGCAGCTAGTTGATTTGGCCAAGCGAGATTTGGAGCTGGATATTGTTGGGACTACCAAGTGGGGTTACCAAATGGTTGGCCCTACCATGTGTTTCCATAATTTTGCTGCTGATTATACTACCCATAAAAGAAAGAAGTGGGATCCTGTAGTGTACTTGGAGGATGGGCATGCCATTGGTGATGCTGAGCCATCATATATAATGGCTTTGCTTCCTCTTCTGCTTCCCTAAAGAGAGATTTTAGTCCTAGGAGTGATGGACATTGCTCTATTGCATGATCTTTGGCACAAATGGCGCAAACCTGAACCACATTCAAAGGGCATTCCCTCGAACCATGTTTCTTTCTACATCGGTGGAAAAATATGGCCAAGGTCTGCTCTACTTTTGCTTGTTTCTGTTTAGCTTGCAAGACATCCAATTGTGTAGTCAGAGTGCTCAAAATATTAGTTTTGAAATTTTCCAAGAGATTACCAACTTCTTCTTGGGTAACACCCCCGCTAGCAATGTTGTTATTTCTGGTAAGGGGAGTGTGCATCCTTGATCCGGTCTATGTACTCCCACACGAGAACTTGATGCACAATTGGACAATGTTATCATAAGTTTCACTTGATGCACCTGATGCACCTGATGCACAATTGGACAATGTTATCACCCTTCCCCCTTAAATTCAATGTTTCTACCCATTCATCCCTCATTCCTTTTATCAAAGTGGCTTTGCATACCTCACCTAGTAATGTACAATAAGGAGATCTTTGAAAACTGTATTGAAACCTTTCAACATATTGTTCTAATGTGTCATTTTTCTTTGCAGTCATTTGAAATATTTCATCTTTTAGATCCCGAGTTCTACAATAATCTTGATATTTTGTCAAGAAGGCTTGTTTCATTTCAGCCCATGAATTTATAGTTCCTCCTCCCAATCCCATAAAATAGTGCAAATATTCTCCTTTCAAAGTAGAGGGGAACAAATTTAGTTTTTGGGGTTCAAAAGTGTAGTCATAACCCCTACATAGGACATCAAATTCGAATAAGAATGCATCCGGGTCCTCTGAAATTAATCCATGAAAGGTTGGCAGATTCTCTAAAGGAATTTCTTTCATGGGGGCATTGGAAACTGTATCAACTATCAGATATTCCAAAGTGGAAGTCTAGGCTAGTGGTTGATTTGGTTGTGCCATTTTGTCGAAGATATGCCAATAGTTTTTAGGAATTTCTTGGCTTGGGTGTTCTATTAGGGGTGATTGATTACTTGATCCCTTAGGGGATTTGATCGCACTAACTCTATCTGGGATTTTAGGTATACCCTCTCCTATCAAAGGAGATCTAAAATTAGGTGGTGGTGATGGGATTTCCTTAGCAACCCCGTTGGTCTCCCCTTCTCCTTCCTCTAGATTACAAGAGTTTCCCTCGTATAAAGGGATGAGATGTGGAAGTTTTGTATTTTGAAAACTTTGTTTAGTCCCTTCAGTTCTGCTATGAACCTCAACATGGGCTGTAGCTGGTGAATTTGTTACTTGAGGGATTCAGGTAGAACCTCTCATGGGTCCAACTGAAGCTTGAGATTCATATTTTTGGATGATTTTGTCTATGAAAGTGCTTCTTCCAGGGAGCACCGAGCCTTGGGAATTTGTAGTTTTTGGTGGGGGTTTTGGTTTTTCAGGTTCTTTCTTCTTAGTCATACACACTTCAAACAAAATTCTAAGTACTTATATAACCCTTATGTATCAGCTGGAGGTAGGTTCTAGCATAATCATTTTACTTATTGCCTACATAGGTTCTTACCTTCCATTTTCAATACCTCATCCTCCAGAGACACAACCTATGCTATCTTTGACACTCTCCTTGGTAGTGGCACCAAAATGTTGGGATCTAAAGATGTCTAAAAACAAAATTAGTTTAACATTAATTTATCAACCCAATGATTCATCTTTTATTTCAATAATAGAAACAAAGTTTATGCAGATAGTTGTAGAAGCTAAAATCCTGTAGTTAAAGAAAATCTGAGTTTATCAACAATCAGGTTCCTCACACATTCATTAAAACTTTGAAACTAAGATCTTACTTCACATAATTGAAATCTGATCTATAACATGCTTGTGAATTAAAGGAATTAACTAAATCGTTGAATTGATCTAATTAAGATACAGTAATTGAATCTATGAAAAGATTGATAATCTGATCTATCGATGATTATTTAACCTGCTGGAAAGAAATAGCTAAGTACTGTAAATTAAGAAGGAACAACAAATGCAGAAATTAAGTGAAAGGAACATCAAATGATAATTTAAGCGAAAGGAACAATGTGTGTGAAAATGAGAGGAACTGTCAAGCAGTAAACTACAGTAATGGGAGTTGGAACAACAATCGATAACATTCAAATGAAGCACCTATCTTCTGTAAGCAAACAACATAAACTCATTAACACACTCATGCATTTATCTTAACTATTGCAAAAGAGATTTAAATCATATAATGGAAATCAAACTGATACAATTACTGATTGAGACAGTAAATCCTTCAGACTGGGCCCTCGATCCTCAGACGAACTGCTGCTAGAAACTCAGTATGCAAAAATGATGAAAACACTCAAAGCTTCTATTACTTCCATAACTGGTACAACATTTGCAAAAACTGCTTGTACAAAGCAATTTTGAGTTATGAATGCTTGGATAAAATTCTGAGATGATCCTTCCAGGATTCATTACCCTCTATATATTCCAATGATATGGGTAAATTAAGCTATCTCGAGGATCAAGAGATCCTCAAGTTTTCTTTTACTACTTATAAAGTTTACAAAATAGAAAATGAATCTTCCTTGAAATTGTTTTGTGCCTAATGTCTTCAACCTCCAAAATCCTACGCATCTTCAAAATCTCCTTAGCTATCTTGGGTTTGACAATATCTATCCATTCCTGCAATAAAATCAAACAATTCCAATCAAATATTAGAGTTTATCCAGTATTACTCAATTATATCTCTAGAAGACATTTTAATCATTTTCTATCCTAATTATTCCTAATTAACAGAAAAGTCAATCAAGATCGCATCATAAACCATGGGAATAAGGAGGATATTTGTACCTTTTTCTCAACTCAACAATTCCCATGTAGAGATTTTTTTCCGTAGGACTGAGAGTCCCTTATAGTTAATACATGAATTTATAGTTGAACCTAATTTCTTACTCATAAACATTCTGACCTATACCTAGCAGAACTCCCAATGAGTTTGTTTTAAGCTCTTTTCTGACTCTCTCAAAAAGTGAAAATATTGTTGAGTGAACTTGTCTATTTCACACTCATAAAATGTATTTGAAAGGACATATATTTTTTGTACGTTTACCCATTTTTCAAACCAAGTAGACTAGATTCATGAAAAGGGACAGTTTTGGCGTTAAGTTGTAATTACATCTCATTCTCTTGCTTGTAGTATTGATCTTATTGTCAGTTCTCACTTTCGGATTATAATCCTATCACTTCAGCAGTTTGCATCATCAACCAAGAATATCCTTGTTTATATCCTTTTCATCTTGACAACCTATACCCAAGATGAAACATTACCCTGAGTTTCCATCTCCCACATGCACCTCCTTGCGTTGAGCATAGTTATGTTCCATTTTTGGAACTAGTTGCTTACTTGCGACACTCGTTTCCTACTTTGTATCAAAACATTCATTTGACTCTGAAAAAACAAAAAAAAGACGCGTGGGAAAAAGAATATTATATTATACTAGCAGCAGTTGTGTCACCTTTGAACAGAGTATAAAACATTTGAGTCCACATGTCATCAAGATTTTGGATTTAGCATGACCTTAGGAAGTTTAGATAATTACTTATATTTTACTCCCCCGAATGGTTACTCTTCCAGTCCCTATGGAGAGTTTGATTGGTGCCTCTTGCATCAAAAAGTTTCATCATTGAGTATATGTTGCCAGAGTCTTCCATATGTCTCATTCTCTTGTTCAAAGTATCTATATCAACCTCTGTCAACCATTCCTTAGAATTATTGAATTTTCATGTCGACCATACCCTCAGTATGTCTCATAATTACATGAAGTTGCATTCCTATCATGCATTCTCGACCTACTTTAATCATTGGTAGGTAACCTTGAACCCAACAATACACATTTCATCATTGGTCATTGACTAGGGGGTTTTCCCTTGTGTTCGAAGGAAATAAATATATTCACACAATGGGATTCGTGAAGTGTCTTGGATTCCATTAGCCTTATTGGTGGTTTCCTTGCCTTTGTCAACAATTTTCCTTATTGGTGGTTTCCTTGCATTTGTCAGTAGTTTTCCTTATTGGTTTCTATTTAGAGGGTCTTTTTCGTGTACCACTTGCATCTGGCAAACGCGAAAGATGCACAGGGTCGTTGGTTCATGAACATGTTCTTCATCTGATTTACTCCAAATCATCAATATCATGCTTTGTACCCCGTGTTGAATGATGAGAGATTCCTCAATTCTCTATTTTCAGTGGGTCTCCTTCCATCGACTTCAACACATCTATTTTGGAAACGAGACCTAGATTCCTATGAGTACCTAGAGGCTTGAATCCATTAGTGGCAGGTTCTCCTGCCATCGACAGTTGGGAATACATCAATGTCTTATGATCGATGGATTCTTCAAGTGTTTGACCTAGACACCTTTATTCACACTTGTAAGAATGTACTCGGTTCCTTGATACCTGCTTTCATTATAGGTAGGTTGTATCATGTTTTTTAATGGTATACCTTAATGACTGGTAATCAAATGAAGTCTCATTGTGTTCAACCTCAAATCCTTTATTCACACGATGTAGACTTGCACCTTTGGCAAATCATGTAGAAGATTGGAAGACATCAATTCATAGTCGCAACTTTCCTGAGCTATTGCTATCTTGCATTGGACCAGTACCTATGTGACATTAATTATCATGGGGGATCAGATTGTACTCCACTATATACAAATATCTTCAGATTGATTTTGAGACTGGTTTTACTGGGCCTTGTTCATGACCATGACATAATTTGGAATATAGACACCTTTGTATTGCCTATTCATGGTCATGAACAACTGTTTGGTATATTTTCACATGGATTTGCAGTGTAATTCAAATTGGCACCAGTGTGCGCAAAGTCAATACAGATTGTAATATTCTCATGAGCAACTAGTTCTTCCAGTTGATTATCCATTACTCCACTTCTGGGTATTATAATTTATTTTGGCCATCGCAAATACTCCTCTAACCTCACACATTAGGGAGCATATGTTATAGCAAGATTTTCCTCACCTTATCAAAATTTTCATAGAATGACTTTTTCCATTTCCCTATGTAGACTTGAAGTCCCTTTTTTCAAATCCCAGAGCTAAAAACAATATTTTTCCACATATATGTGCCCTAACTATTATACAACATGCATATACACAGATTGCACCATTACAACCAGTGTACATTGGGTTTTGTGCCCAAAATAAAAAAATAGTGTTGGGTTTCCATGTCACGTCACGAGATCCATGATCCTTGACCTTCCATATACTAGAAATGTTCTTATTCGACCCTTCATTTGCATTTGAAGGATATAAATGGGCCATATCCAAGCTATGGAAAAGAGGAGAGGAATTCAACTTTGAGAGAAAAGTTACTCTGGAGAAATTATTCACTTCATATTGAGTTTGCATCCCTTTGTCCTTTTAATTCTGAACACAATGTTCAGCCCCCAAAATATTTCCTACTTGATTGTGAAATTCATTGTCTCTCTTATACGAGTTTGCCTTTGGTGGAGGCCTAGCTGGAAGGGACTTAGTTTCTCGGTTCCGAACTGTGCTGACATGAAATTTTGTAATCCATTCACTTCTACTGATTACATTTTAATAGAAATACTCTTTTCTTGTCCAATTATTATTCCATGGGCATATTTGTTATAAATATTGACGGACTATGCTATTGAATGTGCTAACTTTATATTATCACCATATGCTTGTGTTTCTTGGTTGTTCAGGACAAGTTGCAGGTGTATCGCTTTGAGTCGAGTTCTCAACGATGGACTTCATCAAATGTCTGGACAAGGTAGGCTCCTTATCTTGTCTGTTTAGAATATTTGTTTATATATCATACCTGGGATTATAGTTGATTTMTGTAGTCATTTCCTTYTTTTTTGGTTTACCCTATGCCATAAAGAGATTTTCCTTGTAACACTGCTTGAAAAGACATTTGTACCCATAAACATAAGGTATTGAATGGGAATAAGGGATTGGATAATAATATTGAATGGGACTTCATCCTTAATATGTTTGGATTGGCTGGGTTTCAGATCCTTTCATCAAATATGAAAGGAGAATCTCTTTTCATTAACCTTTGCAATGATCATTTTGAAGGAAGTACCTTAAAATACTATTCTTTGATAGATATCTAATTAGAAAGGATGTCCTCCCCCCCCCCAACTCTATATCATTGTAGAAAATGTTCTAGGATACTTGTTGTTGTTAGCTTATGTTCTCAATTTGTTTGGGATACTTGTCCAAATATTTTTTACTTTGAGATTTATTTATTATCTTATGTTATATTTGTGAGTAAACAGATTCTAACACGTGTTCATGTTGATTTGACATAACATATATTTGAATCAGTTAAGTGGTCTAATGCATATATTAAATATAAAATAGTATATTTGTTGTTATAATAAATGGTAATAATACATTTTAGATATGTTATGTGCCTAGAAATGTGTTCCCTAAGGGATATATAATTTTGATACTGAAGGACACTTATATGGTATTTATTCTCTTTGGATTTTAGAAGAAACTAGGTTGAAGAGAAGTGAAATATTTCTATTGTAATTGAATATTTAGATCACTACCTTAAGGATAAATTTCATAAGGATTAGATCCAAGAAACCTCATTATTGACGTGAAATTTCTAAATTTGCATTAATTTCCCTATATTGAAATTTCTACATGGTATCATATCATTTTAGAGATCTTTACACATATATCTTAATGTTGAACATTAAATATTTTCCCCTTTGTTTATCCTTGCAAAGGAATGGAGACCTATAAATTCAATTCTTTCAAAAATAAGAAAAAATGTACAACATAAGTCCACCAATAAGTCAATCATTTCAAGTAAAAAAACAAGATAGGACATTAAAATAAATGGATAAAAAATAAAAAAGAAGAAATCTCCTCGATAAGTCAATAATGATTTAGTATGATTTTGGTGTACTACTTGTTGGAGATATTACACACTCACCTACAATTATTTTCCTAGAATTATTTTCCTAAGTGTGATAGTCCTATGTTGAGAACACTTCCTTAGAAGTTTCATGTGTTTCTCTCACTTCCACACGTGTATGACTAAATTAACAGATGATTACATGGATCAATTAACTAGGACTAGGTGGAATTTCACTCCATTATTTGTCAGTGAGTCTCTAGATATCTCTAGATCACTAATATGGAACATTAGTAACTCATGTAGCCTATATCTATTGTAAAGTATTCACTCTTTGAGTGTGGAATATGGTTAATACATTTCCATTCCTTTCTCTCCAATATTTTCTCTCGTCTTCTCACTTTTACAAGTTGTGTTTGTTCTTCTGCTACCTAGATCTCTTATGCAAGTAATCACCATGTTCTACATTACTCTCCTCAATGTCCTAGAAAAATAATTATCCAAGTGGATTAGGTTATTGATTTTGAAAGTAGTTAAAAAAGAAAAAGTTGGATTTATGAAGGGCTTATATAACCTCGATAATGTTATAGTATCCTAATAACATATTGAATGGGAATAGGGGATTGGATGATAATATTGAATGGAACTTCATACTTAATATGTTTGGATTGGTTTGGTTTTGACTCCTTTTATCAAATATCACAAGAGAATCTCTTTTCCTGAACCTTTGCAAGGATTGTTTTGAAATTGCTACCTTAAAATACTATTATTCTATAGAGATCTATTCATAAAGTGTGTCCTCCCCCCCACCTCTATGTGATTATAGAAAATGTTTTGGGATACTTGTTGGAGTTATCCAGAGTGGATGTGAAAATTAGAGAAATTTATTTACCTCGCACAGAACCTTGTTAAAGTTAAATACTTTGTTTCTTGGTCCCTAATCATTGGGTTCTTGTCCCTTTTACATATCCTAATGCACCTTGGTATCCCTCAACCCAAATATCCTTGTGGTTAACCTAAGAACCTGAAGTTTTTTTTGGTTTTGTGGATATGCCAAATCCTCTTAGGAATAGGTCACTAAATTACGTGTATAGTTCCCCCCTACCTCCATTCATTCTCCTTAGAAATAATCTTTCTTAGTATGTAGAATTTAAGTACCATGACAAAATTAAAGAATAGACATGCTATTTCTCATTTGGAAGAAAATAAGATGATGTCATGTTTATTAAGGAACAAACTATGTAATGTTTTGTTGGTACAATAATTATTTAATATGTACTAAATTTTATATGTAGATCAATGAATAGACCAAAAATATCATTAAATTTTCTAACATGTCATAGAAAATTTGCATTCAATTATTTAACCCTTTTAGTTGAATCTAAAAACAATAGAGACACCAATCAAAACTTTATGTTTTGAAAAATAAATCATAGGAACATATATTATGATAGTAAACATTGCATATTAGAATTCCAGATCAATTAAACAAGTGACAAAGTGTAGACCTAAGAAATACTATCTGCAAATCAAACCCTACAATCTAGAAGTAGGTAATAACAATCACATAACTTCTCATTAATAATGGAAGAATAATTAACATGAATACTTGTTTTCAAATTAACCCTTTATCTCCTTTGATAGGACAAGATAGGGGTTCATGCTTGAAAAACATTCTATGAATGGAAAAGAGTAACTCTCAAAGTAATCTTCCCCACATGTGCCAAGAATAGGTAGACACATGGAAATTACACATCTCCATATGATATCCATATGCTAATCACAATCCTCTATAAAAAATCCCAAGTAATGCATCCCACATGTGACAAGAATAGGTAGGCACATGGAAAAACACACCAAACATACTCTTCCTTCTGATGGCCACACACCAAGCACACTTCTCTATGTTGAAAAAACACACCAACACATCCCAAGAACTCAACTCATTATTTAAATGCAAACAAATCAATGATGATCAATCACTAGTTAACCATTCAACTCTAGTATATAAAAAGAATTGCTAAAAATGCAAAATCCCTTAGAAAAATAAATGATAGAAAAGGATTTTTAGTGGAGAATAAAATTAGAGAAATATAAAATATAAAATTCCCTCTTTCTAAGGAAAATGTTCACCACCAAACCATGCTTCTCTCTCAAAATTTTGAATTTCCCCTTTGTTAGGGGATATTGTAAAATTGGTTGTCATTTATGTCAACCTTGTAAGAATCCCTAAATCAAAGCCCAAAATCTCCTAAAAGTGATGATGATGTGTCCACTTGAAGAAGCCTTGAAGGATCCTTGACATAAGTGTATATAAATCCAAAGAAGTCCCCTTATGGTGTATCTTTTAAGCATGTCCCTCATGAGATGAGATAACATGTGCATGTTTTCACATGTCTAATTTGAGTTGTACACAGATGGAACTTTGAAGGATCCTTGAAGAAGCCCTAAAACCAAGTGAAGAAACCCCTAAATTCAAGTTAAGAAGCCCCTAAAACCAAAAGAAGAATTCCCTAAAACCAAGTGAAGAAGACCCTAAAATCCAAAAGAAGAATCCCTTAAATCCAAAATAAGGGGCTCCTAAATCCAAGAGAATAAGCCCATAATGTAAATTAAATAATCCCCTAAGGTCAAACATCCTTAAGGAAGAGACGCGACCCAAACTTTGCGACCCTTGATCGCACCCCCTCATGTGGAGAAGACTAATATAAATAAGAGGAGACTCATTTGGAATTTGGAACACACCAATTACACCTAGCCAAGGAAGAGAATAATTTTTTTTCCTAGAGGAGTTAATTTCCAAGGGAATATGAAGTGAAGAAGGATAGAATTCCAAGGGAAGATGAAGTCTTGTGATGATTTGTTCTATGATTTTCTTTGAAATTCATCTTGGTATTTTTTATATAACCCTTTTATTAGAATGATTAAGATAACAAATCTTGGAGGTGTTTTAGAAGAGATAGTGAAGAATATTGGGTACTAATTTAAGGTATTGAATCATTACATATTTGGATTTATACGCAGTGGAAGTTGAGTTTTTTAAAACTAGGGTCTTCTTCTTCAAAACACGTCATCTTTCCATTTTTTCTATAACTTTTTTTCGGGGAACATTCAAGGAGAAAAACTTGGAGTGATTTCACATAAAATATTGAAGATGATTTAGTACATGTTTTAGATCATGATTCATTACATGTATGGATTTATACTTGTTGGAAGCTAGGGTTTGTGACTAATCTAGAAACTAGACCCAAACAGCCGTTCAAGATAAAATGGTTATATATCAAGCTTGGTACATAAAAATTAAATTCCACTTGTTTCATTAGAAGGAGAATGGATCCTAATATTTGAGATCCAAGTTTTAGAATCAGAAATGAAAAATTGAGCTCATGGTGAATCTTACAAGTTTGCATATTGGAGGTACAATTCTGAGTAGTTTTGTATGTAGATTTAAGAAGTGATTTTTTTATTGTATTTGAAGGTTGCTTTGATATTGTATAATTATTTAAAATATTTCAAATGGATTCTTGTATCCTTCCTATAGGTGCTAGAAAATGTAGGGAGTGGGTGCTTCCTTCAAGTTGGTTCTTGTAAAATCTTGAAACTACTTAAGAAAAGTTTCTGTGGCTTTATCCTTGTTGGGTTTCAATGTAAAAATATATCTGAAATGTGGATGAGTTTGTGTGATGATGAATAATATGATTAATGATTAATATTTATGTAGTTCTTGAAGGTTAAAATTGTTGAAATAAAGCTATATTGATTCCCCCCCCTATCAGTATTCTTGAGTCTAACAATTGGTATCAGAGCAAGTTCATTTAGGAATAATCTAACCATTGGAAGTTAGATCATGGATAAGCAAGGAGAATTTAAAAAAAATGAACACCATTGTTTGATGGGAAAAATTATACTTTTTTGGAGCATAAGAATGAGAGCATTTTTGCATGCACATGGATTTGATGTTTGGTAAGCTGTAGTAAATGGATACACTGCACCAGCTTCTCCCCCAAAATATAATGCAAGGAAAAATATCAATAAATACAATGCAAAGGCTATATATAACATTCTAAATGATCTAACAAGTTTAGAATTTGTTAAAGTTATTCATTGTGATTCTGCAAAGGAGAGTTGGGACAAGCTCAAGAATGTTTATGAAGGAGATGCTAAAGTCAAAGGGGCCAAACTTGATACTTACATAGTAAAATTTGAACATATGAGAATGAAGGAAGATGAAGATATTACAGTTTATTTTCTCTAAGTTGATGAAATTATGAATATTGTAAGAGGCCTGGGAGAAAATATTGAAAATTCAGTTATTGTGCAAAAGATATTGATATATCTCCTAGTAATATTTGACCCTAAAAGCTCATCTCTAGAAGAAATGAAATATCTATTTACATTGAGCATGGATGAATTAGATGGAATACTTACAACATAAACAATATTAACAACTTAAC
>ML776965.1:470643-490158 GCA_009831015.1 Picea engelmannii
TAATATATATATATATATATATATATATATATATATATATATATATATATATAGCATCACCCTAGCCCTTCGTGTGTCGGGTAGTGATTATGTGGACCGCTCATTGGTTCGTGGGTGGTCTGGAGGATGCTCGACATTGTCCCTATGGACCTCCGGCCGACATCACCCCAGTCCCCCCACAGACCAAGAAGTAGCCCTCAAGACCACTCCCTAACCTATGAGAAATGAGGAAATGCCTATCTATCTATCTATCTATCTATCTATCTATATATATATTATATGTCTTATACAACATATGTGTTATATGTTATATAACATATATGTCATGACATATCTTATATAACACATATGTTATGTTATATAACAGATATGTTATGTTATATATATATAATATAGGTTATATGTTATAACATAAAATATGACATATAACATAACATATATGTTATATTATGATGTAGGAGCATCATCATCAATAATTAAAGAGGCCAAGTGGAGAATAACTCAGCACCCAACACGTCGATTTGAATTTTTTTTGAATTATGAGGAGAGTGCATGTTATAACCCTAATTTGCACCATACATGCTTACCTGGCATCAGGCCATCTCAAATCCTTTCTTTTCCAAAGCACTACTGAACAACTCTTTAAAAAAAATCTTTTATAAGGTCCCACACACCATACTCCATTACTCCATGCCTGTACATGCTAGCTGACCTCAAACATCCCACGTGGACCGAAAAAAGCATGAAAAAGGGAAATTTGCCGACGGAACACAACTTTGGGTGAGTTAACTGAAAATCCTCGGCCATGCATGGTTGGGAGTTTCAGTTATCTCACCCAAAGCATTGTGTTCCTTCGACAACTTTCTTTTTTTCATGCTTTTATCGATCCACACGGGCTGTTTGAGGTCATCTAGCATGTACACGCGTGCAGTAATGGAGTAGGGCGTGTGGGACCTTATAAAAGAGGTTTTTTAAAGAGTTGTTCAACAGCGCTTTGGCAAAGAAGGGATCTGAGATGGCCTGATGCTAGGTAAGCATGTATGGTGCAAATTAGGGTTATAACAGTGCGTCATTCTATTTTCAAAGGATTGTAATTTAAAGGTTTTTAATATTTCGAGGAAAGAGACATCACATAAGGCCATCGAGGTTGTGATCATTTTAATTATCAGATAAGGTTGTACAGATATTGAGTATTGACTCATATCTGAATATAATTTCCATTCAATGTAATAGTCCTTAGTATATGAATGTATTAACTACGATAGGATAGCTCTAAGGTAGTCTAGAGGGAAGGCTCGAGAAGCCTCTCCATGTATAAATATATGTATTTTATGCCCAAATGAAGCTGCTGATTGTTATTTTTATTGTTGTTGAAAGAGTGGCTGAATCTTATGAAGAGTTGTAGAGAGTTGTATGAGTCCATGTACATATTTTACTGAATGAATACAAGCAGAGAGGTTTGATTCCAAATGTATGGTGTTGTGTTTATCTGAATTATTTTAGTACATGTGATGTTTCTTTATTCTCCATGTTTTTTATCTGTTTATGTGTCTTTTATTCATGGATAAGTTTTTCATGGTTAAGTGTGGGAACATTTTATGTTTCTGTAAATTTCTATTGTTTCTCTTCTATGATTCATGGTGAAATGAATGCATAATGCCCATAAGGCGTGCATAGGATGAGTCGAGATAGACTCAAAATCTTAGAAGAGATAATGTGAGTTTACAGTTGAAGTGTAGGGAGTGCACAGTTGTTCAGTTGAAGTGCAAAGAGTGCACAGTTTCTTAGGGAGAACTAAGATTGGAGAAGAATCATGCAAGGAGTGCATCAGACAAACACTTTGTTTAAGTGTTGAAGAATTCTCATAGGAGACAAACACAAGGAGTGCGTGAGGATATTTTCTCAAAAATATCTAAGTCTGAAACTCGTTGGAAGTTCTAGGGATGCAAGGAGTGTGCTCAAGGTATATAAACATCGGAGGAACAAAGCTCAAAAGAGATAGTGAGTAAAATATTTCTACAGGAGGGACTTAGAAAATTTCTAAGTCAAGATATTTAAAGTTCTATAAGAGTGCATAGGAGGGCGCCAATGATCCTATTTATCTCGCGTAGTCAAGTTCAGAAAGGATAATGGTCAGAATATTGAAGAAGAGGAGGATTCTTTTTTAAGAGTCGAACGATTGAGATCTGTTTAGGAGGATCCAGGGTCTTTCATCACCCTTAGATATGGAGAATAAACACGATGTTTAACCCTATGAGTTGTTGAGACTTCACGTGTTCGGAGAAGTCATGGATTGAGTTCAAAGGAGAAGTTACCAAAGAATGGAAATCAACGGTTGATATCCATTCGGGAGTGTGTAGGAGAGTTGGCGTAGACCCCCTTTCCCTCCTAAAGGCTATGTGACCTCCTGGTCTTGGATATTCAACTCTTGAGTTATATTGACTCTTCGGGTCCCTATGGGTACCCAAAATTACTGTGCACGGGCCCTTTTTATCCTAAGTGACCATTAGTTATGACCGTGGATCTATCCCTTCGCAACTTCGCGCTTCAGGGATATCCTGACCTCTGGCTTAGAGATTTTTCAAATCATTTTCCTCTGAACTCCAAACCTCATGCCACCTGCCTCTTTTAATTATGATGACCCAATAGTTCTTCAGGTTTTTAGGCTTCACGAAACTCTTGTTCACCTTACACACAACCCTCTATACTTCCCACTTCTGAATTTCCCAATCTGCTTCCACGTGTCTCCTACATAGCCATCAGTTACGATTACTTCATGACTCCATAAGTTCACAACTTTTCCCTTGCAACACCTCCAAACTTCCCTAACTACAAAGTGCCTAAATTTCTTAATGCCAACCTCCACGTATTTCTCCTAGATATGATGGTCTGGAATGATTCAAATACCTCCTAGATGAATCTATTCTTTCTAAAATCAGAGAAATCTCAAAGGATTCCTTCCTTAGATGATTTCTCGTCGTTCTCCCTGCTGATCTTGTTCTCTCTCGGAATCTTGTCTCTTTCGAACACTCTTTTCGACACTTAGTCGAAACTCATCCTGTGAACGCCTTGCAATGGGTTCTCTTCTACCCTAAATTTCTCTATGGATAACTTCTCACTCTTTGCGATTGTTATTCAACCACTTATCTGTAACTAAATTCATGCTAATCCTCCTGATATTTCGAGTTTGAAACTCTATCATGCACTCATTGCAGATGACTATACACTCCTTGCATACATAAGTTCACGCTATCTCTTCTAAGCTTACAAGTCAAAACAAACCCTATCAACGCACTCCTTGCAGACACTATGCATTCCTTGCACTTGCTCATAGAAGAGAAACAATTGAAAATTATTTAAAATCTCATTGATTCACACATCTAACCATGTAAATGAATGCATAGATACAAGAACAATAAATAACAGAGAATTGAAAATAAAATAAAAAGTCTACCATTAACTCATTTAGATAGACACAATAACACCATACATTTGGGCCAATACTCCTTTGTTATATTCCTGCGATTGAAAATTACATACATTCATACACTGCTTCTCGGTAGCTCTCAACTCTTTGCTACAATGGCTATGGTTCTTGATAACTAGAGTGCCAACCAAAACTCCTGGGAAACAACATAAAACTTGTATACAAGAGTGCTCTTTGAGTTCTTCCCTTCAACTACTCTAAAAATATCATATCTAAATAAAATCTCTCAACTACTTAACATTTATTACAATTAATATTTCAGTTAGACATATAAGAGAAAAATCTCCAGATCTGTACTGCAATCCTTCACATTAAATAAAAATTTAGTCCCCCATCGATATTATGTGATGGATCAGACTTCGATCATTAAATATGCTCATAAATCAAAATCTTCCCCAGATATTACATTAATATGCCAACTTTGGAATTTGAAATATTTCAAAATATGTGCTAGTGCACCCGACTGTCTTATGCTTTTGATTTGTTGGTGATGCTCCTACATCAAGAGTGGACAGTCGTTAGATCAGGGGGAGTTTCATGAGTGTTAATCGGTGAAGTCCTTTAGAATTCGTGCATTCAATATATTTGGCACGTGCAGTTAATCGTATCTGTCCAAAACCCAAGGACACGTGTCAGCATATCATGTACTTCAATGGACTAGCACTCCAGAAGAATTTAGGAGTGGAGGTTCAAGAGTGGAGGAACCCAGAAGTCTCGAAGACCCGGAGTTCATCTAGACAGTCCATTAGAGAGGAAATGCATTATCATATCAAAATATCCATAAGATAAATACTCCTAGAGAATGGAAGGAAGAGGAGGTCGATCTATCTAGATTCCTAAATCCTAGAGTTGATCAGGACCATTGATCATGGGAGGGAAACATGGTAGCAGATCCAAAAGTCTGACACTCCGGAGGAAACAAAGGGTAGTGATATGAGGTCATGAAGGCCCAAAGGCTAGATTCAAATCAATCTGTCCATTGTAAAAGGACACATGGTGATCGATCCCATAGTTCAAGGATGTACCACCTCAGAGAAATTGAATCGTCATGTAGACAGGAATAAAATCCCTCGAGTCCCGAAAGGCACCCTAGTCGTCGATCAAGAAGGAGACACATGGAGGAAGGAGAAGAGCCTTCAAAGTTTTAGCGATCTAGGAGATTTGTGGAAAAGTCATTGTGAAGAATTTTCCGAAGTTTGGAAAATGTAATTTTAGCTGTCGATCTCGTTATCTGCTGAAAGTTGTTGATCTTTCCTCCTAGTGTTCGATAGTTCATGGATTTTGTCTTGGGAGAGAAAAAGGATAAAAAGTATGAAAGTCTCAAAACTTTAGGGGATTGAAGGTTTGTCCCATGGTTTTGGCCCTTGGTCTCTGGGGAGGCTCCGCCAGTTCTTGGGGACTCCCGAAAAAGAAAATTTGCATTCGGGAAGAAATTTTAAAGACTTGTGTATTGAAATTTTTGGCTCGGAGGGCACCCGTGAGCTAATTTAAGCTCCTAAATAGAACGATCCTAGACCAGAAGGTCTCTCCAACCCTATTAGAGGGTGGGGTATGCATCAAGTGGTATCAAATCTTGAATTTAAGCTCTGTGTGAAGGAAGGTTTATAATCATTCTGCCCAGAAGACATGCAGAGACCCCTATAGAAAATCCAGCCATGGAACGAGAAATGAGGAAACTTCTTGCAAGATTTTATTCCATGGAGACAACATAGAGAGGATAACCTAATTATGGTGACATCAGGGAAGTTGAGAGTGAAAAAATGGAAGTTGAAGAAGCTACAGAAGGAGATGATGTAAAGGAACGCTTGTTGAGAGAAGTTTTAAAAATGGGATATAAAGAAAAAATGGAAGTTCCTATGTATGAAGGCAACTTGCATGTTGAGAAGTTGCTGGATTGGATAATGGCCTTAAAAAAGTACTTTGATTATGAATAAATTGAGGATGAGAAGAAGGTGAAGCATGATGTTACCAGACTGAAGGAACATGCAACGTTATGGTCAGATGATTTGCAAGCTAACATAAGGAACAAAGGTAAGAAAAAGATAAAAAAAAAATGGGATAGGATGGTAGATAAATTGAAAGAAAAATTCATTCCCAAATACTATCATATCAATTTGTTCAAGAGATAACATAACTTGAGACAGAAGGACTTGTCAGTGAAAGAATACACTGAATAATTTTACACATTGAACATCAGAGAAGGACATCGAGAGAGTGATGAGGAAAATGTTTCCAAGTATATTAATGGAATGAGATATTAAATTCAGCAGGAAATCAATATGATGACAATGAGAATGATGGAATATTCTTATCATGAAGCACTAAAAGCATAGGAGAAGTTGGCCAAAACAAAAAGCCAGCGAAACAGAGAAAAGAGTCCAAGCAGAGGCAAAGGAACTGTCCAATAGAAGTTACATAAGTCTAAACCTGAATCAAGGAGGTATCACCTTCATACATAAAGAGGAGGAAGTTTCAAATATGGACAATATAGTAGAAGAAACTGTTTTTCTCGAGGAATAGGAAGAGGTAGAGGAGGAGAAGTGAAATGTTATGCCTGTGGAAAGACAGGGCGTATGTCTTGGGAATGTCCTGAGAGAAAGAAGAAAGAAGGCGGTGAATAATCTCACATTTCTAAAGCTCAAAGAAGGAATGTGGAGGCACAAGTATTAGAATATGGGAAGTCCCTCATGATGAGGAAATTTCTCTTAAAACCAAAGAAAGAAACCAAAGAGCTAGTTTAGAGAAACATTTTGTTTAGGAATTCTTGCAAGACCGAAGATAGGGTATGGAAGGTGATCATAGACAGTGGGAGAAATGATAATATAGTATCCACATAAATGGTGGAAAATATAGATTTGGAGACAACTACACATCTGAACCCATAAAAGGTATCATGTTATAGAAAGGACACCAAGTCATGGTAATTCAACAGTGCAATGTTGAATTTAAGATAAGAGCTTATAAAGATGAGATTCTATGTGATGTAATACCCATGGACATTTGTCATGTTCTGCTGTGAATATCATGGAAATTTGATAGAAATTTCATACATGATAGGCAAAAAAATACTTACACCCTTGAGAAGAATGGACATACACATATGTTGTTTCTAAAGGAGGAAAAGAAAGTAAAGGAAAAAGATAGACCAAGCATACCTCTCATGAGTGGGAAGGAACTCTTGAACGAAGTCAAAAAAGAACAGGAGATGCAGTTTGTCGTAGTAAGAAATCCTAGAGTCATCCTTACGAGTAATTATGTGGATGATCTTCCTATAGAGTTTCAGGAATTATTTGATAATTTTGCTAACATTGTGGTGGATGAATTACCTAGTTCTTTACCATCCATTAGGAGCATCAATCATCACATTGACCTTATTCCAGGAGAAATTTTTCCAAACAAAGTAGCATATAGGTTGAAACCTCAAGAGAATGAATAGGTCAAGAACCAAGTCCAAGAGTTGTTGGATAAGGGTTTGATCAGAGAGCATTTGAGTCCATGCACAGTACCAACTGTGTTGAGTCCAAAGAAAGATGGAGGCTAGAGAATGTGCATAGATTCTAGAGCCATCAACAAGATTACCATCAGGTATAGATTCACTTTACCCAGAATGGATGATTTCATGGATTACTTGAGTGGAGATTTTTTTTTTTCCAAGATAGAATTTAAGAGTGTCTATCATCAGATAAGAATGAGAGAAGGAGATGAATGGAAGACAACATTGAAGACAAATGAAGGGTTCTATAAATGTCGTGTTATGCCATTTGTCTTAACAAATTCCCCAAGCACATTCATGAGATTGATGAATGAAGTACTCAAAGAGTTCATAGGTAGTTTTGTAATTTTGTATTTGGATGATATCATAGTATTTAGTAAAACTGAATAAGAGCACTTAAGACACTTGACATTAGTGACGAGGAGGTTGCAACAGGAGAAGTTGATGATAAATCTGAAGAAATTTTCTTTCGTGAAGACATAACTCATATACTTGGTTTTTTTTTATATCTTTAAATGATTTGAAGATAGATCCAGAGAAGGTGATGGTAATCAAAGAATGGCCTTCTTAGAGAATAATATTTGAGGTGAGAACCTTTCATGGATTAGCAAGTTTTTACAGGAAATTCATCAGGAATTTCAGTAGCATTTGTGCACCCGTAATGGACACCATAAAGAAAAAACATAAGTCTTTTAATTGGACAGAGGAATTTGAAAAGAGTTTCAAAGTATTAAAGGAGAAGACAACAAAACAACCTATTCTAGTTCTTCCATATTTCAAGAAGATATTTCAAGTGAGGTGTGATGCAAGTGGAGTAGCTATTGGTGTAGTATTGAGCCAAGAAAATAAGCATGTTTCTTATTTCAGTGAGAAGCTGAATGAAACTAAGAGAATATATTCTACATGTGATAAGGAGTTTTATGATGTAATACAAGCTCTTAAAAAGTGGAGGCACTATCTCATTCCAAAGGAGTTTGTATTGTATAATGATAATCAAGATTTATAATTCCTAACCAGACATGAGAAATTGAACCAAAGACATGAAAAATGGGTATAATTCATGCATAATTTTACTTTTGTTATTAAGCACATTAGTGGTAGCACTAACAAAGTTGTTGAGGATTTGAGCAGGAGATGTATGATTATGCAGTGATTTCAAGTGGAGAGCTTACGGTTTGAATACTTTAAGGAAATGTATCGTGAAGATCCAGATTTTAAAGAGGATTATAAAGCATGTGAGGACCCTTTGCTAAGGGCCCCATGATAAGACTTATGCAAAGATAAATTCTTCATACCATTGGGAAAGTATGAGATCCGATGTGAAGAAATTTGTGGAAAGATGTAGAGTCTACTAGTATGCAAAAGGGAAGCAACCGAACATTGGTTTATATCATCCATTGCCCATTCCGAACAAGCCGTGGGATGCCATAAGCATGGATTTTGTGTTGGGATTACCAAGAAACTAGAGGGGGAGTGATTCCATATTTGTTGTGGTTGATAGATTTTCAAAAATGGCACACTCCATACCATGCCAGAAAACTAGTGATAATACTCACATAGAAAAAAAAATTTTAATGAGGTTGTGAGATTGCATGGCTTCTCTAGAATTATAGTCTCAGACAGAAATACCAATTTTGTGGGATACTTTTGGAGAACTCTATGGAAAAGGATGGGGAAAATTTTATCCTTCAGTTCAACATATTATCCTTAGACAGATGGACAAGTTGAGGTGGTAAATCAGAGTTTGGGAAATATGTTGAGAAGTTTGGTCACTGAATATCACATTCATTGGGATCAAATTCTTCCCTAGGAAGAGTTTTCTTATAATGATTCTCTAAACAAAATCACTGGAAAAATTCCATTTCAAATACTATATGGGATGCATCCAAGAGGAATTTATGAGTTATGGAATTTGAAACCTAGTGAGTTACGAAGTGTAGGAGAAGAAGACTTTTTTGCATAGATGCAAAAACTTCATAGTTAGACAAAGGGACAGGTATAGGATAGCACTCAAAAAGTATAAAATCTAAGTTGATCTGAAAAGGAGAGAGGCTCATTTCGAAGTTGGGTATCTAGTTTTAGCACACTTGAGGAAGGAAATGTTCCCAAGGGGAACATATAATAAATTGAAGATGAAGAAGATAGGACCATGTAATATCCTCAGAAAGTTTGATGCAAATGATTGTGAGATTGAGCTGCTAGAGGATGTGGGAATATCACCCATATTCAATGTTGTAGACCTGTACCCTTACAGGATGGATGATACATGAGGATCAGATGATCAGAAGGAGATTCAGTGGGAGAAGCAGATACCAACAGTAGACAATACATAGATGGAGAAAATCATAGACTAGAGGATTGATAAGAAGACTAGGAGGAAGACTTATTTTGAGTACCTGGTGAATTGGAAGGGTCACCTAATAGAGGATGCTAGTTGAGTAAATGAATCTAACATTCAGAAGCATGGAAATATAGTTTAGGAGCTCATGGATAGAGTCCATATGTTTTTGGCTAGAGGAGTATGATGAAATATCATCATCATAAACAATTAAAGAGGCCAGGTGTAGTACAACTCAACACCCAACACACAGATTTGAAGTGTTTTTGAATTCCAAGGAGAGTGCACCTTTCTATTTTGAAAGGATTGCAATTTGAATATTTTTAATATTTTTAGGAAAGAGCCATCACACAAGGCCGTCGAGGTTGTTATCATTTTAATTATCAGATAAGGTTGTACAGATACTGAGTATAGACTCATATATGATTATAATTTCCATTCAATGTAATATTCCTTAGTAGATGAATGTATTAACTATGATAGGATAACTCTAAGGTAGTATGGAGGGAATGCTTGAGAAGCTCCTCCATGTATAAATATATGTATTTTATGCCCAAATGAGGTTGTTGATTGTTATTGTTATTGTTATTGTTGTTGAAAGAGCGTTTGAAGCTTATGAAGAGTTGCTGAGAGCAGTGTGAGTCCATGTACATATATTATTGAATGAATACAAGTAAAGAGGTTTGATTCCAAATGTATGGTGTTATGTTTATCTGAATTATTTTAGTACATGTGTTGTTTCTTTATACTCTCTATGTTTTATCTCTTTATGTATATTTTAAGCATGGATATGTTTTTAATGGTTAAGTGTGGGAACCTTTGATGTTTCTGTAAAGTTCATTTTTTTCTCTTCTGATATTCCTGGTGCAAGGAGTGCATAGTGCCCACAAGGAGTGTGTAGGCCGAGTCAATATAAACTCAAAATCTCAGAAGAGATAACGTGAATTTGCAATTGAAGTGAAAGGAGTGAACATTTGTTCATCTGAAGTGAAAAGAGTGCACAATTTCTTAGTGGAGAAAAATTATTGGAGAAGACTTGTGCAAGTAGTGCATCAAGAAAACACTTTGTTTAAGTTTTGAAGAAGTCTCAAAGGAAATGAACGCAAGGAGTTTGTGAGGATATTTTCTTAAAAGTATCTAAGTCTGAAACTCGTTAGAATTTCTAGGGAACCAAGGAGTATGCATGAGGTCTATAAACCTCAAAGGAAAAAATCTCAGAAGAGATAATGAGTACAAGAGTTTCGCTGGAGGGACTTAGAAAATTTCTAAGTCAAGAGGTTTAAAGTTGCATAGGAGTGCACAAGAGGGTGCCAGAGATCCTATTTATCTCGTGTATTCAAGCTCAGGAAGGATAACGGTCAAAATATTTAAGGAGAGGAATATTCATTTTTTTAAGAGTTGAACAATTGAGATTTGTTCAGGAGGATCTAGGGTCTTTCATCACCCTTAGATATGGAGAAGCAACGTGGAGTTTAAACCTGTGATTTGTTGAGACTTCGTGAATTTGGAGAAGTCATGGATTGAGTTCAAAGGAGAATTTATCGAAGAATGTAAATCAATGGTTGAGATCCATTCATGAGTTTGTAGGAGAGAGGACAGTCATTGGATCACGAGGAGTTGTGCAAGGGTTTATCAGTGAATTCATTTAGACTTTGGAAATTTGGGAGATTTGACATGTGGTGTTAATCGTATCCTTCCAAAACCTAAGGACACATGTCAGCAGATCTTGTACTCTAGTGGACTAGCACTTCAGAAGAAGTTAGGAGTGGATGTTCAAGGGTGGAGGAACCCCAAAGTCCCGAAGCCTTGGAGTTCATCTGGGTCATCCATTGGAGAGGACACACATCAATAGATCAAAAGATCCATAGGATAGATACTCTAGGAGAATGGAAGGAGGGCGAGTTCGATCTCTCTGGAGTCCTGAAGCCCATAGTTTATCAATACCATTGATCAGAGGAAGGAAACGCGGCAGCAGATCCGAAGGTCCGAAGGTCTGGCACTCTGGAGGAAATAGAAGGAAGTGTTGTGAGGTCATGAAGGCCCTAAGGCCAGAGTCAAATATAGTCATCCATTGGAAAAGGACACGTGGTGACATATCCCTTAGTTATGGGATGTGGCACTTTGATGAAATTGAATCGTTGTGTAGACAAGAAGAAGATCCTTGGAGTCCCGTAAGGAATCCTAGTCGTCGATCAAGAAGGGGAAACATGGAGGAAGGATAAGACCCTTTGGATTTTCAGCGATATGAGAGATTTGTGGAAAAGGCGTTGTGAAGATGTTTTTGAATCCTAGAAAATGTAATTTGAGCCATTGATCTTGGTATTTTCTAAAAGTCCTTGATCTTTCTGCCTAATGTTCGATAGTTTTCATATTTTCTCTTGGGAGACAAAAAGAATAGAAAGTCCCAAAGTCTTGAAACTTTAAAGGCTTGAATGTTTGTCCCACAGTTTTGTCACTCGGTCTTTGAGGAGGCTCTTCTAGTGCTCAGGGACTCCTGAAAAAGAAAAATTGCATTCAAGAAGAAATTGTAAATACCATTGTATTGAAATTTTGGTCTAGGAGGGATCCCATGAGCTAATTTCAGCTTCCAAATAGAACTATCCTAGAACAAGATGTCACGCAGACCCTAGGAGAAGGTGGGGTATGCATGAGTTGGTATCAAAGCTTGAATTTAATCTCTATGTGAAGGAAGGTTTAGAATCATGCCACCCAGAAGATGTGCAGAGAGACCGATAGAAAATCCAACCATGGAATGAGAAATGAGGCAACTCCATGCAAGATTGGATGTGATGGAGACAATGTAGAGAAGAGAACTTGATGATTGTGACATCATCAAAGATGAGAGTGAAGAAATGGAAGTTGAAGAAGCTACAAAAGGAGATGTTGCAGAGGAATTCTTGTTGAAAGCAGTTTTAAAAATGGGATCCAGAGAAAAAATGGAAGTATCGATGTATGAAGGAAACTTGGATGTTGAGGAGATGATGGATTGTATAAGGGACTTAGACAAGTACTTAGATTATGAATAAATTGAGGATAAGAAGAAGGTGAATCATGTTGTTACCAGACTGAAGGGACATGCAGCGCTATGGTGGGATGAATTGCAAGCCAACAAAGGGAACAAAGGTAAGAAAATGATCAAAAAATGGGATAGGATGGTAGTTAAATTGAAAGCTAAGTTCATACCCAAATACTATCAGATCAATCTTTTTAGGAGATTATAAAACTTGAGATAGAAGGGCTTGTCAATGAAATAATACAATGAAGAATTTTACATATTGAACATCAGAACAGGACATCGAGAGAGCGATGAGGAAAAAGTTGGAAGGTATATTAATGGCCTGAGATATGAAATTCAAGAGGAAATCAGTATCATGACAATGAGAGTGGTGGAAGATTCTTATTAGGAAGAATTGAAATCAAAGGAGAAATTGACCAGAAAACAAAACCAGTGAAACAGTTGACATATTCCAAGAAGAGGGAAAGGAATTTTCAGAGAGAAGTTCTAAAAAATAAACCTGAATCAGGGAGGTATCACAGTCATACAGAAAGAGGAGGAAGTTCCAGAGGTGGACAATATGGTGGCATAAAATATTTTTCTCGAGGAAAAGGAAGAGGAAGAGGAGGAGAAGAAAAATGATATGCCTGTGGAAAGACATGGCATATGTCTTGGGAATTTCCTAATAGGAAGAAGAAAGGAGGAGGTGGAGAAGCTCACATTTTAGAAGCTCAAAGAAGGAATGTGGAGGCAGAAATAGGGGAAGATGGGAAGTCCCTCATGATGAGGAAAGTTATCTTAAAATAAGAGAAAGAAGCAAAAGATCCATTCAGAGAAATAGTATGTTTATGACTTCTTGCAAGACCAAGGATAGGGTATGAAAGGTGATCATAGACAATGGAAGCACTGATAATCTAGTATCCACATAAATGGTGGAAAGGATCCAAATGGAGACAACTTCACATCCGAACCCTTACAAGGTATCGTGGCTGAAGAAATGAAACCAAGTCATGGTAAGTCAACAGTGAAATGATGAATTTAATATAGGAGGTTATAAAGATGATATTTTGTTTTATGTAATACCTAGGGAAGTTTTTCATGTTCTATTGGGAAGACCATGGAAATTTAACAAAAATGTCATACATAATGGGAGGAAAAATACTTACACCCTTGGGAAGAATGGTCCTACACATATGTTGTTTCCAATGGAGGACAAGAAAGTAAAGGAAAAATCGATCCCAAGAATACTTCTCATGAGTGGGAAGGAACTCTTGAACGAAGTCAAGAAAGAATAGGAGATGAAGTTTGATGTAGCAAGAAATCCCAAAGTCATCCTTGCAATTACATTTGTGGATGAGCTTCCTATAGAGATTGAGGAATTGTTGGATAATTTTGATGACATTGTGGTGGATGAATTACATCATTATTTACAACCCATTAGGAGCATCAATCATCACATTGACCTTATTCCGGGAGAAAGTTTTCCAAACAAATCAACATATAGGTTCACACATCAAGAGAATGAAGAGGTCAAGAACCAAGTCCAAGAGTTTTTGGATAAGGGTTTGGTCAGAGAGAGTTTGAGTCCATGCATAGTACCAACTGTGTTGATTCCAAAGAAAGATGGAGGTTGGAGATTATGCATAGATTCTAGAGCCATCAACAAGATTACCATCAGGTATAGATTCCCTTTAACCAAAATGGATGATTTGATGGATTCCTTGAGTGGAGAAAATTATTTTTCCAAGTTAGACTTGAAGAGTGGCTATCATCAGATAAGAATGAGAGAAGAAGATGAATAGTAAACAACATTCAATAAAAATGAAGGGTTGTATGAATGGATTGTTATTCCATTTGACTTAAAAAATTCCCCATGCATATTCATGAGATTGATGAATGAAGTACTCAAAGACTTCATAGGTAAGTTTGTAATTGTGTATTTGGATGATATCCTAGTCTTTATTAAAACTAAAGAAGATCTCTTAAGGAACTTGACATTAGTGAAGAGGAGGTTGCAGCAGGAGAAGTTGTTGATAAATCTGAAGAAATGTTCTTTCATAAAGAAAAAACTCATATAATTGGGTTTTTGATATCTTCAAATGAGTTGAAGATGGATCCATAGAAAGAGAGGGTAATCAAACAATGACCTTCTCTATGAAGAATGTTTGAGGTGAGAATCTTCCATGTATTAGGAAGTTTTTACAGGAAATTCATCAGTAATTTCAGTGGAATTTATGCACCCATAATGAACACCATAAAGAAAAAACATAAGTCTTTTAATTGGATAGAGGAAGATGCAAAAAGATTCATAGTATTAAAGGAGAAGATAACAGAACAATAGAAGGAGGTGTGATGCAAGTGGAGTAGCTATTGGTGTAGTCTTAAGCCAAGACAATAAGTTTGTTTCTTATTTTAGTGATAAGTTGAATGACACTAAGAGAAAATATTCTACATATGATACGAAGTTTTATGATGTAATACAATCTCTGAAAAGTGGAGGCACTATCTCATTCCAAAGGAGTTTGTCTTGTATAGTGATAATCAGGCTTTACAATTCATAACCAGACATGAGAAATTGAACCAAAGACATGCTAAATGGATAGAATTCATGCAAAATTTTAATTTTGTTATTAATCACATTAGTGGTAGATCTAACAAAGTTGTTTATGATTTGAGCAGGAGATGTTTGATTATGCATAAATTTCAAGTGGAGAACTTAGGGTTTCAATACCTTAAGGAAATGTATCATGAAGATCTAGATTTTAAAGAGGCTTATGAAGCATATGAGAACCCTTTTCTAAGGGACATAAGCAAGTGGATAGAGTATCTAATTCAATATTGATTGTTGTTCAAAGGAAGCCAACTCTGTATTATGAAATTCTCAATGAGAGACAACTTGTTGAAAGAAAAACATAGTGGAGGATTGGTTCAACATTTAGGCCATGATAAGACTTATGCACAGATGAATTCTTCATACCATTGGCCAAGTATGAGATCCGATATGAAGAAATTTTTGGATAGATGTAGAGTCTACCAGTATGAAAAAGGGAAGCAAGAGAACATTATTATGTATTAGCCATTTCCTATTCTTGACAGGCCATGGGATGCCATAAGCATGGGTTTTGTGTTGGGATTGCCAAGAACCTAAAGGGGGAATGATTCCATAGTCTTTGTGGTTGATGTATTTTCAAAAATGGCACACATAATACCATGCCAAAAAACTATTGATGCTACTCACATAGAAAATTTATTTTTTAAGGCGTTTATGAGATTGCATGGCTTTCCTAGAAGTGTAGTATTAGACAGAGATACCAAGTTCATGGGAAAATTTTGGAGAACTTTATGGAAAAGGATGGGGACAATTTTTTCCTTCAGTTAAACATATCACCCTCAAACAGATGGATAGACTTAGGTGGTAAATTGGAGTTTGGGAAATCTGTTGAGAATTCTAGTCACCGAACATCATAGTCAGTGGGACCAAATTCTTCCCCAGGTGGAGTTTTCTTATAATGATTCTCCAAAATGAAGCAATGGAAAAAGTCCATTTCAAATAGTGTATGGGATGCATCCGAGAGGAATTTCAGAATTAAGGAATTTGAAACATAATGAGGTTTGAAGTGTAGGAGCATAAGACTTTGTTGCAGAGACACAAAAATGTCATAGTCAAATAAAGGGATAGCTACAAGATAGCAGTTAGAAATATGAAATACAAGTTTATCAAAGAAGGAGAGAGGATCATTTTGAAGTTAGGGATCTAGTTTTATCACACTTGATGAAGGAGAGGTTCCTAAGGGGAACATACAATAAATTGAAGATGAAGAAGATAGGACCATGTAAGATCCTCATAAAGTTTGATGCAAATTCTTATGAGATTGATTTGTTAGAGGATGTGGGAATATCGCCCATATTCAATGTTGCATACATGTACCCTTACATAATGGATGATACAGGAGGATCAAATGATCAGAAGGAGATTTAGTGGGAGAAGCACATGCCAATAGCATAAAATCCATAGATGGAGAAAATCATAGATCAAAGGATTGGTAAGAATACCATGAGGAGGACTTATTTTGAGTACCTGGTGAAGTGGAAGGGTCACCCAACAAAGGATGCTATTTGGGTAAATGAATATGACATTCAGAAGAATGGAAAAATAGTGCAGGAGCTCATGGACAAGATTCCATGAATTTTTGGCCAGAGGAGTATGATGGAGGATAATCATCATCATCAACAATTAAAGAGTCCATGCGAAGGAAAACATAGCACCCAACACACATATTTGAAGTGTTTTTGAATTCCAAGGAGAGCGCATATTTATGTTTTAAAATGATTATCATTTAATTATTTTTAATATTTTGAGGCAAGATCCATCACATAAGGCCATCAAGGTTGTGATCATTTTAATTATCAGATAAGGTCATAGAGATACTAAACATTGACTCATATTTGAATAGACTTTCTATTCAATGTATTATTCCTTATTAGATGAATGTATTAACTATGATAGGATATCTCTAAGTTACTATGGAGGGAAGGATTGAGAAGCCTCTTCATGTATAAATATATGAATTTTATGCCCAAATGAGGATGTTGATTGTTATTGTTATTATTGATGAAAGAGCAGTTGAAGCTTATGAAGATTTGCATAGAGATGTATAATTCCATGTACATATTTTACTGAATGAATACAATAAGAGAGGTTTGATTCCAAATGTATGGTGTTGTGTTTATCTGAATTATTTTAGTACATGTGATGTTTCTTTATTCTCTATGTGTTTTATATGTTTATGTATCTTTTATGTATGGATATGTTTTTCATGGTTAAGTGTGGGAACCTTTGATGTTTCTGTAAAGTTAATTTGTTTCTCTTCTGAGATTCTTGTTGCAAGGAGTGCATAGTGCCCGCAAGAAGTGCATAGGATGAGTTGAGATAGACTCAGAATCTCATAAGAGATAACTTGAATTTACACTTGAAGTGCAAGGAGTGCACAATTGTTCAGTTGAAGTGAAAATAGTGCAATGTTTCTCAGTGGAAAACACAGATTGGATAATACCCGTGCAAGGAGTGCATCGAGAAAAAACTTTTTTTAAGTGTTGAAAAAGTATCAGAGGAGACAAATGCAAGGAGTGTGTGAGGATATTTTATAAAAAATATCTAAGTCTGAAACTCGTTGGAAGTTCTAGGGATGCAAGGAGTGTGCCCAACGTCTATAAAAATCGAAGGAACAAATATCAAAAAAGATAGCGAGTACAAGAGTTTGGAAGGAAGGAGTTAGAAAATTTCTAAGTCAAGAGCTTTAAAGTGTTAGAGGAGCACACAGGAGGCCGACATAGATCCTATTTATCTCATGTAGTCAATCTCAAGAAGGATAACAATCAAAATATTTAAGGAGAGGAATATTTGTTGTTTTAAGAGTCGAACAGTGAGATCTATTCAGAGGATCTAGGTTATTTCATCACCCTTAGATCTGGAGAAGCATCACAGGGTTTAACCCTGTGAGTCGTTGAGACTTCGCACGTTCGAGGAAGTCATGGATCAAGTTCAAAGGAGAACTTATTGAAGAATGGAAATCAACGGTTGAGATACATTCGAGAGTGTGCAGGAGAGTGTACAATCGTTGGATCAAGAGGAATTGTGTAAGGGTTAATCGGTGAAGTCCTTCAGACTTCGCGCATTCAAGAGATTTGGCACATCAATGTAATCATAGCCATCCAAAGCACGAGGAAACATGTGAGAAGATCATGTACTCTGGTGGAATAACACTCTGGAAGAAGTTAGGAGTGGAGGTTCGGAGTGGAGGAACCCCGAAGTCCCGAAGCCCTTGAGTTCATCTGGGTCATCCATTGGAGATGAAAGACATCATCATATTAGAAGATACAAAGGATAAATACTCTGAGAGAATGGAAGGAAGAGGAGGTCGATCTCTTTGGAGTCCTGAATCCCAGAGTTGATCAGAATCATTGATCAGGGGAAGGAAACATGACAGTAGTTCCATATTTCCAAAGGTTCGACACTCTGGAGGAAACAGAGGGAAGTGTTGTGAGGTCATGAAGGTTGAAGTCAAATCCAGTCGTCTGTTGGAAAAGGACGCATGGTTAAATATACTATAGTCCAGGGACATGGAGCTTTGATGAAATTGAATTGTCGTTTATATAGAAATAAAATACCCAGAGTCCCAAAAGTCATCCTAGACATTGATCAAGAAGGACACATGGAGGAAGGAGAATACCCTTCGACATTTCAACAATCCAGGAGATTTGTGGAAAAGGCATTGTGAAGAAATTTTTGAAGCTAGGAAAACGTAATTTTATCTATCGATATCGGTATTTTCTAAAATTCATTGATATTACCGCCTAGTGTTTGGCAGTTCGCGGATTTTTTCTTGGGAGACAAAAAGGATAAAAAGTCTCGAAGTCCTAAAATTTTTGGGGGCTGAATGTTTGACCCATGGTTTTTTCCTTCCTTTTTTGGGGAGGCTCTACTAGTGCTCAAGGACTCCCGAAAAGAAAAATTGCATCCATAAAGAAATTTTAAGGACCTGTGCATTCCAATTTTGGGCTCGGAGGGAGCCCATGAGCTAATTTCAGCTTCTAACTAGAATGATCCTAGACCAGAATGTTGCGCGCACCCTGGGAGAGGGTGTATTCTACATCATATGACATATAACATAACATATATGTTATATAATATATAACAGATTTTATATGTCATATGTGTTCTATAACATATAGATATATTATATAACATACATCATATAATATATAATATATGTTATATAACATATTATATGACATTTGTTATACAACATATGACATATGTTATATAATATATGTTATACGACATATATTATATTTGATTATTTGGGTTGGTTTTCATTGTGTCAACCCTTGAAGAAAGTTCGGTAGCGAATTCTAGTAGCACGTTTGGGTAATGGACCCAAGTTTGTTTTATGTATAATGGTATGAGTTTTAATATTTTTGAAGGTAAGACTAATCTAGATGGATAGTACATTTCATTCCATTTCTATTGGTATGTGGAATGTCACATAACTCCTCACAGTTAGAAAGTTATGGCCATGTGAAGTTGGAGAACCCTCATGAGTCATCTAGAAGCCCCAAAAGGTCAAAGTAGTCAAAGTGGTTGCAAAGAAGAAATTATTTAAATAATAAAGTGAAGTGATGAGTGTACTATAAGTCAAAGT
>ML776965.1:490208-520027 GCA_009831015.1 Picea engelmannii
TGGTTTAAGATGGTTAGAAGGTAACCCCTTGAGGACGCTACATAAAAGTATAAATAAGAGGAAAGGGTCTCTAATTTTAATTACACTTGATAATATTGAATATCTATAAGTGACTGAGGTAACCAAAGGATATATAAGGCAAATTTTAGAGGGAAGGTGAAGTAAAGAAGGCCAAAATTCAAGGGAGCATGCTTTCTAAGGTATGTTATTTACAGTTCATCTCACCATTTTTGCAGCAACATTTTTTTCTAGAATGATTCAGACAGAAAAATATGGAGACCGTTGAGGAAACATATCCAATTAGTTGTGATAAAAATTTCATCTTGTGGGTCGTTGTATTTTTGGAGTTACACTCCGTGGAAAATATGGTTTTTGGCTAGTCCTCAAACTAGTCTAAAACAAGTGTTTCGGGTAAAAATGTCATAACTTCTTCATAACATATCCAAATTTAGTAAGACCAAATGTATTGGTTAGAGTATAGTATGCAGTAATGTTTGCACCATTTTAATATCCATACAACAAATATTCCATGTGGGGCACTCTCTACAAGTTCGCTCGCTAGAATAAGCCAGAATTCAACAAGGTATGCCATTTTTTATTTAACTCCTTTTCTGAGAGGTTCCAAGTAGTGAAACGTGAAGGAATTGCATAAGAAACGTAAGAACATTGTGTACTATTCTCATATATTTATTCATTATAGGTACATATTTATGATTATTTCAAGTTAGGGTTGTTTACTAATCCAAAATTAGTCATGTGAGACTAAAGTAAAGTTTGATGAAAATGATAGTCTCTTGTTGTTAAAGTTAAGGAAGGTTTGTAGGTATGTGATCATATACACTAGGTCTATTACAGAGCTACAAATCAGATTTCGATGATGAAATTGATGAGGGCTTTTAGTTGAGTTACATGTTGGGTACATGGTTGAGACAAGTAGTTGATGAGTTGGCACATACGTGAGGTGTATAGTTGATGATGTCGGTACATATTTGGTGCATGTGGACTTCATGCATGATTGGTACATATTTGGTGCATGTTTGATGAACTCATTGATGGTACAAGTTGAGGTACAAGTTGGTGCATGGTTGATGTACTTGTTTATGGTACAAGTTGATTACAAGTTGTTTGGTTCAAGTTGTTACATGTTGTTTGGTACAGTTTGATCGGTACATGTTTACATTAGTATATCTCACATTGGTAGTGTGGTAGTCATTCCATCATTCTACTTCTACGACAGGGCGGTTGAATGGGACAAGGAGAGGTGGCTGTAGCCACCTTCTAGTTGTAGCCGGAGAACATAGGGGGTTCTAGCCTCCTTTTGGTTGTAGCCAGAGAATTGGGGAGTTGGAGCTTCCCTCAAGTTGTAGCTTGAGAAACTAGGGGGTTGGATCCTCCTTCCAGTTTCATATGGAAAACAAAGGAAGTTGGTGTTTCCAATTAATGTAATTCTTAAAGACATACAAGAAAAAATATTTTGTGGTTTTCTCCCAGTTTGGGTTTCCACGTAAAAAAATTGGTGTACTGTGTATGTTTATGATTGCTCATTTCTTCATTGTTTATTTACTTTGAAACTATTATATGATAATGCTACATTTATATAACACTTGCATTTTATGGTTAAAAAGGATTAAATTGTTCTATTACTGATTCACCCCACTCTCAGTAATCCAACATATATAACATATGTTATATATAACATATAATATATGTCATATGACATATATTATATAACATATGTTGTATAAAATATTATATATGACATATGTTATATGTCACATGTCATGTTATATGACATGTTTTATGACATATGTCATATGACATATGTCATATAACATATGTGATATGTCCTATGATATATAACATATGTTATATGTCATATAACATATGACATACATGTGTTAGATAGCATATGTCATATGCTATATAACATATGACATAACATATAACATTGGCATATATGTCATATGTGATATAATATATGAAATATGTCATATAACATATGTCATATCACATGTGTCATATGTTATATGACATATGACATATACCATATGTTATATTACATATGTCATATAACATATGACATATGTATGCCATATGACATATGGCATACATGTGTTATATAACATATGTCATATGTTATAATGTTATATAACATATTTTATATGTCATATGACATATAACGTATGCTATGTAACATATGACATATGTTATATGGGTTATATGACATATAACTTATGTTATATAACATATATCTTATATCTTATAACATATGATATGTGGTATATTTTATATGACATATGTTATAACATATAAGATATGTTATATAACATATGTCATAGGACATATGTTATATAACATATGTCATATGTTATAGAGCATATGTCATATAGCATATGTCATATAACATATGCCATATGTTATATGTCTTATGACATATAACATATGTCATATGAAATATGTTATATAAGATATGCCATATTTTTTATGACATATGCTATATGACATATATCATATAACATATGATATATCTTGTATGACATATAACATATGTTATATAGCATATGACATATGTTATATGAAATATGTTATATGCCATATGTTATATAACATATAACATATTCCATATGACATATAACATATGTTATTGATGAAGTACCCCTTCCACTCCTGGGGTTTTTGTGACCTATCGGTCAAGGATTTTCAAAACAATTAAGTTGAATCAGTTTTTCGATCCTCTAGCAGACTGTGGAACAACTTACATAGGCCCCTGATTGTTACCTCATAGGTTTGAGTTAACCGCATAGTCGTTTTCTGGTGCCTCTGGTAACTTTAACTAGCGGGTGCTAGCTCCTTTGGCTAGGATCTTCTTCTCACCTAACCATGGGCTATAACCTCGGGTCAAATCTCTTCTTCACTTTGCGCTTCGATGATTTTTCAACCTCCACCCTCGTTTCCTTCCAAAAATCCTTTCTACCAACATACCCATATCTCTGCTGCATGTCTTCCTGGATCCAATGGTCCAACTTTGCTTTGGCCTTCACGACTTCATGAAGATTTCACTCGCTCCAAGGATTCTCAAATCCACTGCCACGTATCCTCCTCGCAACCAACACCTAGGATCAATTCATGGCTTCGTGACTCTACGAGCCCTGGTCTTACAACACTTCTATGCCTATGAACCTCGAAATGTCAAAAGACTATACAACTAACCTCCATGCCACTTTCCTATATTTGAGGGTCTAGAACGATCCCACCTCCTCCTAAATGGATCTTGCTCATTAATTTGGGGAATCTTCAACAGGTTCCACTCTATTGAAATATTCTCACTGCTACGTCTTCTGAGATTGTTCTTCTTAGAAACCTCTAATTCCTCAGAGTGCTTCTTCAACACTTAGATGAAATCGAACATGTGCATGCCTTGCAACAGGTCTTCACCCATGACTTGTTTTTTATTTTGGATGACTATGTGAAAATTGCAATAGTTCTTCACACTCTCCTGTAAATAAAATTAAGCTCCTCCTCTCGAAGCTTCTGAGTCAAAATACTCTTTCATGCACTCCTTGTGGACAATATGCACTCCTTGAATATATAGCTCCAAGTTATCTCTCTTGGACTTGTTCCTCCTTGACACTCTAAGCTCTCAGAATGAATCCTTCGATACTTAGCCAATTATCAACTCTGCGTGCGTCTTGCGACAAACCTCCTTGAACTTGACTCTTGATGAGAAACTGTGCACTCCTTGTGGCATTCCTTCCATGGATAAATTGTTCCTCCTAAAAAATACGACTCTAGGTGTGTTTCCTCCTACACACACTTCCAAACTATCCCTCTTGAAATTTTGAGTTAGAACAAACTCTATCAATGCACACCTTGTAGACACTTATGCACTCTTTGCAAACAAAATTTTCATGTTATCTCTTATGAGCTTCTGAGTCGAAATAGACTCTTCCAATGCACACCTTGCAAACACAATGAACCCCTTGCATAAGCTCATAGAAGAGAAACAATTGAAACTTATCTAATATCTCATAGATTCATACATTCAACCATGTAAATGCATTCACAACATAAGAGCAAGTTAATAACAGAGAATTTCAATTAACAAAAAGCCTACCATTCATTCATTTAGATGGATAGAGTAAAAAAAACACCAAACATTTGGATCAACGCTTCTCTGTTATATTCATTTAGATGACATGTACATGGATTTATACAATTCTCTTCAACAACCTTCAACTAAATTGCAACAACAACTATCAACAACCTTCTACAAATCAAGCCTCATTTGGGCATACATTACATTTAATTATACAAGAGGGTTGATAGATATTTTCCCTTTGACTACCTTAGTGCTATCCTATCAAAATAAAATCTTTCAATTACTAAAGATTTATTACAATAAATGTTTGAGACAAACATATAAGAGAAAATGCTTCGAATTTGTACTGCAATCTATTTAATTAAAGATAATACATTCCCCAATGATCTCATGCGATGGCTCGACCTCCTAAACATTTAAGATCATCTTTAATTACAATATTTTAAGATATTAAATTGATATGTCGTCTTTTAAATTTCAAAAACTCTTCAAAATGCATGCTATGGTGTTGAGTTGTCTTACACTCACGCTTTGTTGGTGATGCTCCTGCATCATACTCCTCTGGACAAAAAATCATGGAATCCTTTCCATGAGCTCTTGCACTAACTTTCCATTCTTTTGGATATCTTCTTCATTTACCCAACTAGAATCCTCTATCAGGTGCCCTTTCCACTTTACCAAATACTCAAAATAAGTCTTCCTTCTGGTCTTCTTACCAATTCTCTAATCTACGATCTTCTCCATATGCCCATTTTCTGCTACAAGCATATGCTTCTCCCAATGAATTTCTTTCTGATCTTCTGGTCCTTTTGTGCCATCTTCCCTATAAGGATATAGGTCTAAAATGTTGAATATGGGCAATATACCCACATTTTCTGGAATCTCTATTTCATAAGCATTTTCATAAAACTTCCTTAGGATCTTGCATGTCCCTATATTCTTCAGCTTCAGCTTGTTATATGTTCCCCTTGGGAACCTTTCCTTCCTCAGATGTGTCAAAACTTGATCTCCCACTTCAAATTTAAGTTTTCTCCTATGCTTATCAACTCTGTACTTGTACTCTCTACTGTTGCTCTGCAACTTCTCTTTGATCTGTTTATGAAGCTTCTGCATTTTTGTAGTGAAGTCTTCTACTCCAACGCTTCTAAATTCATTCTTCTCCAAATCTCTCAACTTTGATACTCCCCTTGGATTCATTCCATACATTATCTGTAATGGAATTCTTCATGTAATTCTATTCATTGAGTCATTGTATGCAAACTCTACTTGTGACAGAATTTGATCCCAATGGCTATGATGTTCAATGACCAAACTCCTCAGCAAATCTCCTAAACTCCTATTCATCACCTTAGTCTGTCCATCCGTTTGAGGGTGATATGCAAAAATAAAATATAGTTGTGTTACCAATTTCTTCCATAATGTTCTCAACAAATGACCAACAAATTTGGTGTCTCTATCCAAAAAACTACTCTTGGGAAACCCATGAAGTCTCACAACTTCCTTGAAAAAAAAAATTGCAATATGCATTACATCACTAGTTTTATGGCATGGGATAAAGTGTGCCATCTTTGAGAATATATAAACTAACAAAAATATGAAATCACTTCCTCTTTGTTTCTGTGGAAATCCCAACACAAAATCCATGCTTATTGCATCCCAAGGCCTATCTGGAATAGGCAGTGGTTGATACAATCCAGTGTTCTGTTTCTTTCCTTTTTCATATTGGAAAATATTACATATGTTCAAAAACTTCTTCACTTATGCTCTCATACCTATCCAATAGTATGAAATTTTCAACTACAGAAATGTCTTGTCATAGCCAAAATGTCCTGCTAGACCTCCACTATGTTTTTCCTTCAACAGATTCTCTCTTGTCGAGCATTTTGGTATGCACCACTGAAAACCTTTAAAATACAATCCATCTTGAATTAGATACTCTGTCCACTGATTTCTATCTCTGAGCACAGGATTCGCACATGCTTCATATGCCTCTTTAAAATATGGATCATCACAACACATCTCCTTAAGGTGTTCAAACCCTAAGGTTTTCACTTGAAATTCCTGCAGAATTAAACATCTCATGCTCAATGCATCAATAACTTTGTTAGCATTATCAGAAATATTTTTAATGACAAAAGTGAAATTTTTCATAAACTCTATCCAATTAGCATGTATTTGATTCGACTTCTCTTATTTGGTTATGGATTGTAAAGCCAGATTATCGCTATACAAAACAAACTCTTTTGGAACAAGGTAGTGTCTCCATTTCTTCAAGGCTTGAATTATTGCATAAAATTATTTATCATATGTGGAGTATTTTCTCTTAGTATCATTAATCTTCTCACTAAAATATGCAACAGGCCTATTATCTTGGATCAAGACTGCTTCAATTGCATCTCCTCTAGCATCACATCTTACTTGAAATGTCTTCCCGAAATCTGGCAAGACCAAAATCAATTATTCTATTATCTTCTCCTTTAATATACTAAAGATTTTCTCATCTTATTCTATCCACTTAAAATGCTTGTATCTCTTCTTCATCGTATCCATCATTTATGCACCAATCCCACTAGAATTTCTAATGAAATTCCTATAGAAACTTTCTAATCCATGGAAGCTTCTCACCTTGAATATTTTCCTTGGTGATGACCATTCTCTGATTACTTTCACCTTCTTTGGATCCATATTCAATTCATTTGAAGTGATCACAAAACCTAAATAAATGAGTTATGTCTTCATAAAAGAGGATTTCTTCAGATTTATCAACAACTTCTCCTGCTACAATCTTCTCATCACTAATGTTAAATTCCTGAAATTCTCTTCTTCAGTTTTACTGAAGACTAATATATAAGCCAGATATACAATAAAAAACTTACCAATAAATCATTTCAATACCTCATTCATGAAACTCATAAAAGTACTTGGGGTGTTTGATAAGACAAATGGCATAACAAGCCGCTCATACAACCCTTCATCTATTTTGAAGGTTGTTTTCCACTCATCACCTTCTATCATTCTTATCTGGTGATATCCACTTTTCAAATATATTTTTGAAAAATAATTTTCTCCACTTAAACAATCCATTAGGTCATTCATAATTAGTAAAGGAAATCTATACCTGATGGTGATCTTGTTTATTTCTCTTGAGTTTGTACACATTCTCCATCCTCCATCCTTTTTTGGAATTAAAAAAGTTGGTACTGCGCATGGACTAAGCTTTCTCTGACCAAACCCTTGTCCATCAAATCATGGACTTTCTTCTTTACCTCCTCATTATCTTGAGGTGTCAATCGATACGTTTCTTTTTTCAGCAAACTCGCTCTTGGTATTAGATCAATATTGATGGATGATACTCTTGATGGGTGGAAATGAGATAGGAAACTTATCCACTACTATGTCAGCAGAATTCTCTAACATCTTCTGAATTTCTTCAGGAAGATCATCCATAGAAGTACTTGTAAGGATAACTCTTGGATTCCTCCCAACAACAAATTGCATCGCATGTTCCTTCTTAACTTCACTCAAGAGTTCCTTCCCACTCATGAGAAGTATACTTTTGTTGGCTTCTTCCTTTACTTTCTTCTCCTCTATCGACAGTAACATGTGTGTCCTACCTTTCTTCTCCAAAGTATAAGTATTTTTCCTCCCATCATGAATGAAATTTATGTCAAACTACCATGGTATCCCCAACAAAACATGACATACATCCATGGGAATCACATCACACAAAATCTCATCTCTATATCCTCCTATCTTAAATTCAACTAGGCATTGTTTACTTACCGTTACTTGGTGACCTTTATACAACCATGAGACCCTATATGGACTTGGATGTGTAGTTGTCTCCAACTCCAATTTCTCCACCATCTCTATGGATACTAAGTTATTAGTGCTCCCACTGTCAATTATCACCTTGCATACTCTATCTTTAGTATTGAAAGTTGTTCTGAACAAACTTTTCCTCTGCACTGGTTTTTCAACCTCTGGCTCTAGCTTCAAGAGAACCTTCTTCATCATAAGTGATCTTCCATATTTTGCACCTTTTTCTTCAACATTTCGCTTCTGCACTTCTAAAATGTGAGATTCACCTCCTCCTTCTTTTTTTCTCTCTAGGAATTCCCAAGACATGTGTCATGTCTTTCCACAGGCATAACACTTCACTTATCCTTCTATGCCTCTTCCTCTTCCTCGAGGAAATTAATTGCGTCCACCACTTTGTCTCCCTCGAGAACTTCCTCCTATTTTTGAGTGACTATGTGGTTTTTCAGCCTCACCCTTGGGTTTATGTGCCTTGTCATGGGAAATTCCCTTTCCTCTATTTAAAATTATTCCTCTGATTCATTGACTTTGTTTTCTGGCCAACTTCTCCTCTGCCTTCAGCACAATATGATAAGCATCCTCCACTGTCTTTACTGTCATCATGTTGATTTCATCCTAGATTTCATATCTCAGGAAATTTATATACCTGACAACATTTTCATCATCTCTTTCTCTCTGTCCATCCCTAATGTTTATCTTGTAAAACTCCTTTGTGTACTCTTTCATTGTCATTCCCTTTTGTCTCGAGTTCTGCAACTTCCCGAATAGATTTATCTGATATTCCTTGGGTATGAATTTATATTTCAACTTGGCTACCATTATGTCCCAATTCTTGATTTTTTGCTTGCCCTTGCATCTTCTGTTAGCATGTAGTTCATCCCACCACAATGTTGCATGTCCTTTTAATCTAGTGACAACATGTTTCACCTTTTTCTCCCCATCGACATCTTCATAGTCAATGTACTTTTCCATTGATCTTATCCAATCAAACAATTTTTTAACATCTGAATTTCCTTCATACATCGGGATGTCTATATTCTCTCTAGCTCCCAACTTGGCCGCCACTTTCAATAAGCATTCTTCTACAACATCCTCTACTACAAATTCTTCAACTTCCCTCTCTTCTCTTTCTACATCACTGATGTATCCAACATCAGGTGCTCTACTTTTCACTGTCTCCACAGAATCCAACCTTCCATGAAGTTCTCGGATCTCCCTTTCAACAACTCAATTTTCTATAGGTGGCTCTGCACGTCTTCTAGGAGGAATTATTCTAAAGATTTCTCCTTTACACAGCTACCACTAGATGTATCTGATACCACTTGATGTATATGATACCACTTGATGATATCAGGATAATTCCTTCTTTCCTTCCTACAAAAATAAATTTTGGTCTCTAATACCACTTGATGCAGTACTCCCTCCACTCCTAGGGTTTCTGTGAACTCCTGGTCAAGGATCTTAAAAAAACTTAAGCCAAATCGACTTTTCGGGCCTCTAGAAGACCCTAAAACAACTTACATAGGCCCCCGATTGTTACCTCATAGGTTTGAATTATTCACACATATGTTTTCTGACACCTCTGGTAACTTTATGATGCAAGACCATCGCTCCAACCCAACAATACGCTAGTTAGACAACACATCAACGTGCATTTTCAAATTTTAAAAATTTATAATTAAATCTCTGTAAGGATAGAAGATCCAAATCTTTGCCTTTGTACATGATGTAGATAGAGTCACCTTTAATGGTTGACATGTTGAATATCTAGATCCGATTCTGACTAGATGGCCATTGAATGTAATTCAATGTAATTAATGAGGGTAGGTAGATGGAGGGAAAGACTCAATGAGCCCCTCTTTGGTAAAAGATATTTGTATCTATATTAATTAGATTTTTTAGAAGGGATAGGAAGAATAGAGGATAAGGAAGAGAGATCCGAGACTCTATTACAGTCTGAGCTTACCCATATTGTAATTAGACATTCATATTAATACAAAGAGTAGTTTTTCCTACATGAGATTCTTTGTGTGTATATGTGTATTTGGTGAATGTCATCTTTATGTGTTTATGCATTTATGTTGTAGATGTATAATAGGTTCCATATGCAGGTTATAGACAAAAAATTTTGTCTGTGAGTTTCTGATTTCATGTCTAGGTTCTATGTGGCTAAATGCAAGGGGTTGCATGACAAAGTGTTGAAGACTTTGTGAGCCAGTGCAAAGAGTGCACATCTAAGTTCTGTGGAATTTAGGAAAGAACATGCCAAGAGGGTGCACCAAAGGAATCATAAACTCAAGGGAGAAGCCTCAAGGTTACTAAAAACCTTGGAGGCAGTATTGTGTAGAGGAGGGCACAGAGAGAAAATGGAATTGTTGAGGATTTTGTAGAGCTCTACCAGGTGGGCATCGAGCGAGTGCAAGGAGTGCACCAAGGAAATTTGTTTCAAGTTCAGTGAGAATATAAGTGTCAAGGAGAAGACACTCATAGATTTACTAAATACTCTGTAAGCTCAGTAAGGAGTGTTTGAGTGAAATTTTCCAAGAGGGAACTTGCATATCTTCGAGGGACAGAAGGGACAAAGACCTTTGAGGTCTGAGCAGTTGAAGCTCAAGGAGACAAATTTGTTGAACACTCTAGAGGAAGACCTGTGAAAGGAGTGCATCAGGCCAACACTCGGACAAAGTGTTGAAAGATAGCCAGTTAAAGGCCATTCAAAGCAAAAGGAGTGCATGCAGAGAGAACTTGTTTTAAGTTCCAAAGCTCAGGAGGTTGAGTGTAGAGTGTGCCAGGAGGAGCACTAGAATTATTCTAAGGAAGACACAAAAGGGTCGAGTCCCTTAGAGAATGAGCAAGGTTGACAAGCTCAGGAGAGATAGCATGAAACTGCACGTAGAGTGCAAGTGTTTGTAGGAACGAGATAAAGTTTCATTGCCAAAATATCAAGAGGGAAAGAAGAAGTCGAGACCCAATAGTCTTGCTCGCAAGAGGGAAATCGAAGGTTGAGACGGTTGAAACGTTCAAAATATTCCAAGTATGGGAAGAAAGATAAAGCTCAGGAGGAGGATCAAGAACTGTCATTGGACCGAGCAGAGGAAAATATTTCTACCGTTGAAACCAACATCCAGACAATGAGAAGTGAGTGTAGGAGGAGATCATATCTGGACCATTGGATTTGAGTGCGTGGATCAATAGCCGTTGATCTAGAGGTAAGGTGCACATGACATAACTATTTGAAAAAAGATAGGAGAGTGGAATTTGTGAAGTCTTGAGTTCTAGAACCATCAGGATCATCCATCGTCAGAGGATAGGTTACCGTAGATCAGGGAGTTCAAAGTATCGAACCTCGAAATACTTGCGAGAAGGTCGGAGGTGAATATTCAAGGAGTTGGGAGACACAATGATCCTAGCCACCCATCAAGGAGGAAACATGGTGAGAGATCAGCATTTCGTTGACTCCTGATTCAGGGAAGTCAAAGGGTAGAGTTACAAGAACTCGCGAAATGCGAACTCACGAGTCAATTTGATTCGTCGGATCACAGAGGGTCGATGACCATCTATCTAATGTGGGTGAATTATCAGGAAATTGGGAATCAGAGAAAGGGAGGTGTGTCAACTTTCGACTTCGCAAAACATGAAGTCCCGAGTTGCGAAATGATAGTTCTGAGACATCAAATCATGAGAGAGATGTGACCATTGATCTGGGTCAACAAATTTCAGAAGTTCAGGGATCAGACTTTGGAGCATGCCATTGGACTACATTTCGACTTCACGAGTCATGAAGTCTCGAAGCACTTGGAGGATTGGCCCCAGGTCATGGGAGAATGGTCACATGGGCGTTGGTAAGGTAGGAGCTAGTGGTTGGCTAGGCTCTTAAAAGCGGAGTTTGAGAGTTTGGGAAAGAGGAGTCAAGAGTGCATCGCATGCAGAACACCTGAGGTCTCGAGGTGGGAAGCGTCTTTTGGGGTTAAGCTTGTGGTTACCGCCAGTGGTCGCGTGGAGGAGTCTTGCGCCTGGTTCTTGTTCATGCAGGCTGAGTCTCATAAGGACCTGTAGATTTGTTCATGAGACTCTAGCGAGGAATCAAAGAGCTGCTTCAACTCGAGGAGAGAGAAGATCCAATGACCGAGAGGTTGACAGACCCTGCCAAGGAGGGGGATATGCATCATGTGGTATCAGAGCTGATTTTTCGTCAATATATTTTAGGTGAAGGAGGTAAAGGAGATAGTTTGATACCATTAGTGGTATCATAAGTTGAAGACAAGGTGTTGATTCTTTGTGGAGATCTGTTTTCATGTAGTAAATAGACAATTGAGAAATAGGTGGGTTGTACGATTAGCTGGGAATGCTCTCGATTATAGAGTGAACAATAAACTTTCCAGGAAGGAAGGTAGAGGAAGAATATGGCTACTGAAGGCAATGAATGTGCTCCAAGAGAAGACCACCAACATAAAAGCAAGTCTGAGATAGAAAAAGAGCTCAGTGAGATAAGAGCATAGATGTTAAAGCTTGCATTTAAAATCCAGTAGGATGCAAAGGTGCATTGGGTGTATGAGTGGCCCATGAAGAAGAAGGTGAAGTGGCCCATTAAAAAATTGTTGGCTAGAGGACAACAAAGGTTGTTGAGAATGTGGCTAAGGTATGTTGAAATCCTTAGAGGTGAAGAGGATATGGTTCACATATGTGATCCATAAACTGGGAAGAGTCTTAGTGATGATGACGAGAAGAGATTAGAGAAGGGTATCAGAAACTGTCGGGTGAGCAGTGAGGAACTTTAAGGTTGCCTAGAGGGAAATGAGAAGAGGTAAATGGTTGATCCCAAATACTTCTAGGTGGGCAGTGAAGAAAGTTAAAATTTCTAGGTAGGCAATGAGATGGGATCATTGGAGGATCTCATAGACTGCCAGGAGGGCAGGGAAGAAATCCCATATTACCAGGTGGGAAATGGAGAGGATATGAGACTATTTGATAGTCTCATGAAATCAGAGGTGAGTTTGGATCAGCAAGGAATGTTGACAGAGAAGGATCATAGGAGTATTATTATCATTGGGGGAATTGAGATATTGCTACCAAGAAGCCCAGTTGAGGCCAGAGCATGTGTTGCAGATGTAACAACAGAAGAAGGACAACCAACAGTGGTTGTCATAGAGGAAGAAGATAAGGAGAAGACACTGAAATTTTCCCCAGCAGAAGAAGAAGAGCATTCAACATAATTTCTCGAAATTTTTAGCCAGGAAGATGAACAGGAGATGACTGCAGCACTGAAGCCTACAGAAGAGGAGGAAGTAGACAACATGGACTTTGTTGATCTATGTGAAGAGTTGGAAGCCCTAGAGAGAAGGGTGATAGTGCAAAGTCAACACATCCAACAGATCAGGTTGGAGACAGATGGAGCATACCATCCCAAGGAGTAGTTGGAGGAAGTTGGATATATGCCAATAGGATAGCTGAAAGTCAAGTTGTCAGAGAAGGAAGCTGAGCAACAATTCAGTGATGAGACTGCAGAACTGAATCCTACAGCAAGGTATAAATCTAAGGCCAAAAGAGATGGATAAAATCGCAAGGGGGATCAAGTTGATTTGCCCATCAACGAGGAGGGAGTGTAGTGGAGAAGACTGCATAAAGAGAGCCAGCCATTGGAACAGTTGGACAGGGAGATAGAAGAAATTAGAAGGTTGATGTTGAGTTCATCACATGAGAATGCCAACAAGGAGAAGTCGAGAAGAAGGAATCCTACCATAGCAGCTGGGAATAAGCAGTAGCAACAACAATAGCAAGGCAGTGGAGCAGATGGAAAGCTCCAAAGAACAGTTTGGGATCTAGGTGGATTTAAATAGAGCTAGGAAGCTCATGAGTAGGAGCTCATGAATTTTTCACACCAGTGGAGTATGATGCAGGAGCATCGCTCCAACCCAGTAACGTGCCATATACACAACACATCAACGCGCATTTTCAAATTTTAAAAATTTATAATTAAATGTCTATAAGTTTGGAAGAGCCAAATCGTTTCCTTTGTACAGGCTATAGATAGAGTCGGCTTTAATGGTTGACAAGATGAATATCTAGATATGATTTAGATTAGATGGCCATTGAATGTAATTCAATGTAATTAATGAGGGTAGGTAGATGGAGGGAAAGGCTTGATGAGCCCCTCTTTGGTAAAATATCTTTGTATCTAGATTAATTAGTTTTTTTAGAAGAGATAGGAAGAATAGAGGAGAAGGAAGAGAGAGTCAAGACTCTTTGCATTCCGAGCTTACCCATATTGTAATTGGAAATTCATATGAATACAAAGAGTAGTTTTTCATGCATGAGATTTTTTGTGTGTTTATGTGTATTTGGTGAATGTAATATTTATGTGCTTATTCATTTATGTTGTAGATGTATGATAGGTTCCATATGCAGGTTATAGAAAAAGTTTGTTGTCTGTGAGTTTCTGATTTCAAGTCTGGGTTTTTTGTGGTTAAATGCAAGGGGTTGCATGACAGAGTGTTGAAGACTTTGTGAACCAGTGCAAAGAGTGCACATCTGAGTTCTATGGAATTCAAGAAAGAACGTGCTAGGAGGGTGCACCAAAGGAATAATAAACTCAAGGAAGAAGCCTCAAGGTTACTGAACACCTTGGAGGTAGGACTGTGTAGAGGAGGGCACAGAGAGAAAAAAAAATTGTTGAGGATTTTGTAGAGCTCTGTCAGGTGGGCATTGAGCGAGTGCAAGGAATGCACCAAGGAACTCTGTTTTGAGTTAAATGAGAAGACAAGTTTCAAGGAGAAGACACTCATAGAGTTACTGAATACTCTGCAAGCTCAGCAAGGAGTGCTTGAGCGAAATTTTCCAAGAGGGAACTTGCCTATCTTCGAGAGATAGAAGGGACATATACCTTTGAGGTCCAAGATGTTGAAGCTCAAGGATATAGATTTGATGAATACTCTGGAGGAAGACCTGTGCAGGGAGTGCACCAAGACAACACTCACACGAAGTGTTGAAAGACAACCAGTTGAAGTCCAGTCAAAGTGAAAGGAGTGCACATAGAGAGAACTTGTTCTAAGTTCCAAATCTCAGGAGGTTGAGCGTAGAGTGTGCCAGGAGGAGAACCAAAATTCTTCTAAGGAAGATGCAGGAGGGACAAGTCCCTTAGAGACTGTGCAAGTCCCACAGGATTAGGAGAGATAGCACGAAAATGCACGCAGAGCACAAGTGTGCATAGGACTGAGGTCAAGTTTCATTGAAAAAATCTCAGGAGGGAAAGCAGAAGTCAAAACCCAACAGTCAGGCTCGTAGGAGAACAATCAAAGGCCGAGCCCGTCGAAATGTTGAAAATATTCCAAGTCTGGAAATAAATCAAAAGCTTAGTATGAGGAGTGACAACTTCGATTGGATCGAGTAGAGGAATATATCTCGACTGTTGGAACCCATGTCCAAACAAATAGAAGAGAGCATAGGAGGAGATCAGATCTGAACCGTTCAATCTAAGCGCATGGATCAACAGTCATTGATCTAGAGGTAAGGTGCATGCACCTTAACCATTTGAAGGGATATAAGAGAGTGGAATTTGAGAATTCCCATGTTCCAGAACCATTGGGATTGTCCATCGTCGAAGGATAGGTGGCAGTAGATTTGGGAGTTTGAAGGATCATACCTCAGAAGATTTGCGAGAAGGAAAGAGGTGAATATCCGAGGAGATGGCACCTGCAATGATCCTAGCTGCCCATCAAGGAGGACATGTGGTGAGAGATTTGAGTTTCACTGACTCACGAATCAGGGAAGTCAAAGGTTAGAGTTATGAAAACTTGCGAAATGTGAACTCATGAGTCAATCTGAGCCATCAGATCACGGAGGGTCGAGGACCGTCGATCTGACGTGAGTGAATTCTATGGAAATTGGGAATCGAATAAAGGGAGGTGTGTCAACTTTTGACTTCACGAAACACAAAGTCCTGAGTTGCAAAAGGATATATCTGAGCCATCATATCGTGAGAGAGATGTGATCGTTGATCTGGGTCAATAGCTTTAAGAAGTTCGGGGATCGGACTTTGGACTAGGAAATTGGACTACGTTTTGACTTCGTGAGTTGCGAAGTCTTGAAGCACTCAGAGGATTGGCCCCAGGTCATAGGTGAATGGTCACATGGGCTAGTGATTGGCTAGGCTCTAAAAAGCGGAGTTCAAGAGTTCAGGAAAGAGGAGTCAGGAGTGACTCGCATGCAGAAAACCTAAGGTCTCGAGGTGCGAAGCACCTTTCTGGGTTAATATCATGGTCACCGCTAGTAGTCATGTGGAGGAGGCTTTTACCTGGTGCTTGTTCATGCAGGTTAAGTCTCATAAGGACTAGTGGATTTGTTCATGAGATTCCAGCAAGGAATCGAAGAGTTGCTTCAGCTCGAGGAGAGAGAATATCGAGTAACCGAGAGGTCGGCAGACCCCGCCAAGGTGGGAGATCTACATCAATTGAATTGGCGGGCGTTATCTCCTCTAGCTAGGATATTTTTCTCACTTGAACGAGGGATATAACCTCGATCCAAATCTCTTCTTAACTTCAGGCTTCGATGGTTTTGTGACCTCTGCCCTCGTTTCCTTCCAAAATGTCTTGTTTCCGAAACACTCAGATCTCTATTGCATGTCCTCCTGGATCTGATGATCCAAATCTTCTTTAGCCTTCACAACTTTGCGAATATTGCACTCGCTCTTCGAAATTTATCTGAACCTCTATTTCTTAGATTCTCAAATCTGCTGCCACGTATCCTCCTCACAGAAAATGAATAGGATCACTTCAAATCTTTGTGACTTCACAACCCCTACTCTTACAACACTTCTATGCCTCTGAAACACAAAATGTCGAAAAAATCTATGACTAACCTCCATGCCACTTTCCCACATTTGGAATTATCTCGTTTCCTCCTGAACGGATCTTGCTCATTAATTTGGGAAATCTTCAATAAGTTCCACTCTATTGAAGGATTCTCACTGCTACCTATTTTAATCTTGTTTTTCTTTGAAACCTCTAATTCCTTAGAGAGTTTCTTCGACACTTATCCGAAATCAACCCTATGCATGCCTTGCAACAAGTCTTCACCCACAACTTAGCTTTTTTTTTGGGATGATTATGCACACCTTGCAAAATTTATTCACACTGTACTACAAATAAACTTAAGCTCCTCCTCTCGGAGCTCCTGAGTCAAAAGACTCTACCATGCACTCCTTGGGGACAATATGCACTCTGTGCACACACAACTCCAAGTTATATTTATTGTACTCGTTCCTCGTCGTCACTCTGAGCTCTCAGAATGACTCCTTTAATACTTAGCCAAGTATCGACTCTGCACATGCCTTGGGACAAACCTCCTTCAACTTGACTCTTGATGGGTGACTGTGCACTCCTTGCAATAGCCCTTCCATGACTCAATTATTCCTCTTGAACAGTATGACTCTAGGTGCATTTCCTCCTACACACACTTCCAAACTATCCCTCCTGAACTTTTGATTCATAAAATACTCTTTCAACACACACCTTGTGGACACTTATGCACTCTTTGCAAACAAAAGTTTCACGTTATATCTTCTGAGCTTCTAAGTCGAAATAGAATCTATGAACACACACCTTATGGACACTATGCACCCTTTGCATAGGCTCGTAGAAGAGAAACAATTTAAACTTATCTAATATCTCATATATTCATACATTCAACCATGTAAATGCATTCACAACACAAGAAAAAGTTAATAACATAGAATCGCAATTAACAGAAAGCCTACCATTCATTCATTCTGATAGACACAGTAACAACAACACCAAACATTTGGATCAATGCTTCGCTGGTATATTCATTCATATGATATGTACATGGATTCATACAATGCTCTTCAACAGCCTTCAACTAAATTACAATAACAACCTTCAACAACAACTATCAACATTCTTCTACAACTCTCAGTAGCCTCATTTGGGCATACATTACATTTATTTATACAAGAGGGCTCATAGAGATTTTCCCTCCGACTAACATAGTGTTATCCTATTGAAATAAAAGATTTCAACTAATAAGGATTTATTACAATAAATGTTTGAGATAGACATATAAGAGAAAATTATTTGAATCTATACTGTAATCTATTTCATTAAATCCAATACATTCCCCAACAATCTCATACGATGACTCGACCTCCTAAACATTTAAGATCGTCTTTAATTTCAAACTTTTTAGATATTACATTGATATGCCATATTTTAAATTTCAAAAACTCTTCAAAATGCATGCTTTGGTGCTAAGTTGTCTTCCACTCGCACTTTGTTGGTGATGCTCCTGCATCAACTATGGAGAAAATTCCAAAGCCCGAAGCGTGAAGGTGGAATATGAGTCATTGATTTGTAAGAAAACTAGGTGTTGGATTACTGAGAGGGGGGCTGAATTAGTAGTAGAACAATTATATCCCTTAGAACCAAAAAATGCAAGTGTTATATCAATGTAGCATTATCATCCAATAGTTATTAGGTGTAGAGTAAATAAATAATGAACAAATGAGCAATCATACACATACATAATACACCAGTATTTAACGTGGAAACCCAAAGCGGGAGAAAAATAAATAATGATTTTTCTTATATGTCTTTAAGATTTACATTCATTGTAAGCACCAACTTCATTTRTTTTCCAACTGCAACTGGAAGGAGGCTCCAACCCYCTAATTTCTAAGGCTACAACTTGAGGGAAGCTCCAACTCCCTAATTCTCTAGCTACAACCAGAAGGAGGCTACAACCCCTTATGTTCTCCAGCTAGAACCAGAAGGTGGCTACAACCACCTGTCTTTGCCCCGTCCAAATGCCYTGAAATATAAGTGCCAAATGTAGAAAATGAATATGTCATTGTATACTCATCAACCAATCTAATTTGATCACATATACCTCAAATATAGAAACTGAATATGTCACTGAGAAACCTATAATTGTGTACTCATCAACCAATATGATCTGATCATATATACCTCAAGCACTATACCACAATTTTGTACCTCAAACCATGTGCTAGAACCTCACTGCTATACAACCTCTATCTGTACCAATAACTTCAGCAACATACCTCAACCAAAATCCCTCAAAAAGGAACCAATAATAAACTTCAGTAGATCTGCCTCAGATCAACTCTACAACAAGCCATAAACTTCCAAGAGGGCATCCAACATATTTATAAGGAAAACCCTCAACTTGATTCATAAATTCAACACTACACATATGAGAACCATACCTTTTTTTTTTCTTCTTGCAGTGTTCTATTTCCGCAGTTTTGCAGTCACGAATCCACTGCCGCAATTTTTTCGTTGCACTTTTTCTGCAGCACTTTTCCTGCTATGATTTTTCTGCTGCACTTTTTGTTCCGCACTTTTCCTACCACACTTTTTCTTCCGCACTTTTCCTGCCACACGTTCTCTACTACACATTTCATTCCGCACTTTTTCTGCCACAATTTTCTTGCTGCACTTTTTCTGTTGCAATTTTTCTGCCGCACTTTTCCTACCTCACTTTTTCTACCACAGTTTTCTTGCAGCACTTTTTATGTCACACTTTTCCTGTCACACTTTTTCTCTATCAATAATACCTTCCCAAATAACCTTTCACAAAAATAGATATTCAATGATATTCAAGTGTGATTTAAATGAGAGACCCTTGCCTCTTATTTATACTTTTATGTAGCTTCCTCAAGGGGTTACCTTCTAACCATATTAACCCACTTTTCTTATTTTAGGGTTAACCCACTTATAAACACTTGTCCACTTAACTTAACCACTTTCCATAATTAGTAACTTCTCCATTAACTTTATTATTTAAATAATTTCTTTGGCATCATATTTGAATTATAGTACACTCATCACTTCACTTTATTATTTAAATAATTTCTTCTTTGCAAACACTTTGACTACTTTGACCTTTTGGCGCTTCTAGATGACTCATGATGGTTCTCCAACTTCACATGGCCATAACTCTCTAACCGTGAGGAGTTATGTGATGCTCCACATAGCACCAGAAATGGAATGATATGTACTATCCATCTAGAATAGACTTACCTACAAATATATCACAACTCATACCATTATCCATCAAACAAACTTGGGTCCATTAACCAAACCTTTGTGCTACCAGAATTCGCTACTGAAATTTCTTCAAGGGTTGACATCAATGAAAACCAACCTTATTAATAAAAAATATCCCCCTTTGGCATTGATGGAAACACTGTAATGAAATACTGAAATCAAATCACTCATGCTCCCCCTTGTGACCATCTCTCCCATTGGAACGATGCCTCTATTCTCTACATATGATAAATCTCTCCCCTTTTGTCATCAATGGAAAATGTATCTTTCCATCTAGGGATGCTCCCCCTAACTAAATTGTCCTTGGGGATACTTCCCCTGACTGAGCTCTTCCTAAAACTGATCTCCCAACCTGAAATGTCCTTGTTATGGTTCTTTCTCATGTAAATCTAAGACATATAAGATAAGCATTCAAAAGAATTCATTTTGGAGTAGAAATTACTCCAAGTCTCTGGCGAAGATATTCAAAGACTTCCCATGGAAGAGGTTTTGTAAATATGTCTGCCACTTTTTATTTTGTGCCCACATATTCAACTTTGATGTTATTCTCTACAACCTATACCCATAGAAAGTTATACTTGATTGGAATGTGGTTCATCTTGGAGTGCATCATTGGGTTCTTTGAGATATTTACGGTGCTTGTATTATCACAATAGATTGGAATGGGTTGATCATACTCAACTTGTATATCTGTCAGAGTTTGTTTCATTCATAGAGCCTATGTACAACATGTTGCTGCTACAATATATTTTTCTTTGAATGCAGATAAGGATACTAATGATTGTTTCTTGCTTAGCCATGATACTAAACACTCGCCCAATTAGAACATTGCTCAACTAGTGCTTCGTCGGTCATAAATGCAACCTTCCCAATCTGCATTTGTGTAGGCAATAAGTAATATATCCTTTCCTTTTGGATACCATAATCCAAACACTTTTGTTCCTTTGAGATATCTAAAAATCCTCTTCATTGCTAAGACATCTGATTCCTTTGGTGCTTCTTGAAATCATGCCACCTGTCCAACTTCCTGCATTACATCTAGTCTGGATGTTGTCACATATAGTAGACTACCAATCATTGACCTGTATTTTCTCTGGTCTGTAGACTTTGAATCATCATTTTTTCTCAACTTGCAACTAGTTTTCATAAGAGTGGTAACTGGTTTGCAATCTTCCATTCTGAACCTCTTTAGCATTTCTCTGATATACTTAGTTTGAAAATAAAAATTCCTTGGTTGCTTTGACATATATGAAGACCCAGAAAGAAGGATGGTTCTCCGAGTAATGAAATTTCAGATTCATTCTTCATATCCTTTACAAATTTATGGCTTAACCTGTTATCATTGCTTCCAAAAATAATATCATCAACATAAAATTCAATTACTAAAATGCTATCTTAATTTACCTTGATGTAGAGGTTTCTTTCTACACATCCTTTTCTGAACCCTACTTGTTGTAGATATTTATCCACTCTAGAGTACCATTCTCTAGTAGACTATTTTAGGCCATACAAGGCCTTCTTCAATTTACACACATAATATGCATTCTTTGACGACTGAAATCCTTCTGGTTGTTCAATGTAGACTTCTTCTTCAAGTTCCCCATTTAGAAAAGTTGATTTCACATCCATCTGATACACTTTAATATTCTTGGAGCATGCATAAGCAAGGATAAATTAGATTGTTTCCATAATGGCAACTTGGGAAAATGTCTCTTCAAAGTCAATTCCTTCAACCTTTGTGTATCCTTTACATACCAATCTATCTTTGTTCCTTGTAACCTGTCCATATTCATTCAATTTATTTTTGAATACCCACTTTGTGCCAATCACATTCTTATTCTTTGGTCTTGGAACCAATTCTCAAGTGGCATTCTTCTCTATTTTATCCAATTCTTCATCCATGGCATTATTCCAAAATTCATCCTTGCTAGGATCTTCAAAATTGTTTGGTTCAATCGTAGATGAGAGCACTAGGTGCGCTTGTTCTGGTGAACAGATTCTTCTTCTAGTATCAACTCCTGTATCTTTGTTTCTGATAATATGATCTGAAGGATGATTCTTTTGTACTCGTTTTCTAAGTGTCTTTGGAGGCACTTTCTGAACCTTCTCTTCTACTTCTTTCTGATCCTCTTCATCTTCCCCTTCTTCCTCTTTTTCATCTTCTCCTTGTTCTTTGTAAAGTTGTTCCATTGATTCATTTTCTTCTTCCTTTAATTCTCATCTACCTGTTTCATCAATTGTTACATTGATGCTTTCCACAACTTTGTTCAATCTCAGATTGTAACACTTGTATGCTTTCATTGTGCTTCAGTAACCAAAAAGTACTCCTTTGTCCACACAAGAGTCGAACTTTCCTATTCTTCCATCTTCTCTTTTGATGTAGCATTTTCTTCCAAATACTCTGAAGTGATTCACATTTGTTGGTCTTCCTTTCCATAGCTCATAGGTAGTTTTGTCGATGTTGTTTATGAGAATTAATATTTTTTTAATGTGAATTGTTGTATTCACTACATGTGTCCAAAAGATATCTATCAATTTGGAATCCATTAGCATTATTCAAGCCATTTCGTGTACTGTCTTGTTCTTTCTTTCAATAACTCCATTTTGTTGAGGTGTCCTAGCAACGAAGAATTGTCTTTTTATTCCATGTCTACTACAGTAGTCCATAAATTCCTTTGAAGTGAACTCTCCTTCATTATTAGATATCAAACATTTGATTTTTGAATCCATTTCATTTTCAACCATTTCCTTGTAGACCTTGAAGTTTTCAAAAGCTTCTGACTTATTTATGAGAAAGAAAATTGTAGTCATTCTTGTATAATCATCAACTAATAAAATACAATACTTCTCACCTTTTAAACCCTTTTTTGTAGTTGGTCCAACTAGATCAGTATGCACAATTTCCTTTGGTCTTTTCATTGAATATTCCTTTGATTTAAACCCGGTCTTTATTTTCTTTCCTTGTTGACAATGTTTGCATAAAGTGTTGGTTGGTGTCATGATCTGGGGAATTTCTATAACTGCTTCCTTTTTGCTGACTTTGACAAGGTTATCAAAGTGTATATGACCCATTCTTCTATGCCATAGACAAATTTCATCTTCCTTTCCTAGACAACACTTTTCATTTTAAATTTCACTTAATACATATATGTTGCTTGATGCTCTTGCAGTTGTTGTAATCAATTTTCCTGAACCTTATTTTCTTATCTCACACTTTTGTGAATTGAAATTAAATTTATGACCTTGGTCACACATTTGACTCACACTTAGAAGATTATGTTTCATATCTTCTACTAGTAGAACATTTTCTGCCTTGGTATTCTTGTTTCCAATTTTGACTGTACCTTTTTCAATGATTTTAGTTGAATCATCATTTTCAAAGGAGATTGATCCATCTCTTTCCTTTCTTAATGTAAGAAACCTATATTTATCACCTGTCATGTGTTTTGAACAACCACTTTCAACATACCAACCACGTTTCTTCTTCTTAGCTTGTAGATCGAGTGTGCATTCTTCATTGCTATATTGATTCTTCTTTCTTTTCCATGTTCTCTTATGAGGTTCCTATCTATGACTATTGGTGTTATGTTATGGTTCTCTAGGAGGAATTGTCATTCTGAAATATTTGGCCATGTGTCCAAAGTTGTTACACTTGTAGCATTCCAATTCAGTGCTCAATGATCCAAACCTATTGTAACTTCTTATCTATGTTTCACTAGGCCTTCTTAGATAACCCTTTTGTGTATGACTTTCAAAGTTGTTTATGTTCTTTCTATTAGCTCTGCAATTTATAGCTTTATGAACAAAATTATTACATGCATAACATAAACCAAAAAAATAGTTTGATACCTGTTGGAAGATTGGTTGTTGTCATTGATGTCAACCCTAGTCATGGGTTTTGGACCGCAAGATTGATAAAGGTATTTGGACATGAAGGATAATGCACATCCATATAAAACACCCATGAATGGATAGTATACATCATGTTGTTTCTGGTGGTATGTGGCATGTCACATGGATCCTCATGGTTGAGGAGAAATGAATTTTTGAAGATGACAAAGTTAATTGAAGAAGAAAGTACATGTAGGCCCTGATGATAATTAAAGAAAAGAATTACAAAATAAGAAAGTGTCAGGTCGGCCCTAATGTTAAAATGAAGTGACATAAATGGTATAAATAAACATCATTAAACATTCATTTTGATACAAGTCAAATTTCAAAGTAAATAAGATGTAAAGAAGTCCGGATTTCAAGGGAGGATGAAGTCTTTTGGTGATGTGTTCTAAGGTATGTTATTTTCAGGTCATCTTACCATTTTTCCTATAATTTGTTTTCTAGAACGATTCATATGGTGAAATCTATATGGTATTGAGAATACATATCAAGGTACATCTGGTAAAAATTTCATCTCTTGATTCACTATAATTATGGAGATACACTATGTGGAAGATAGGGTTTGTGACCAGTCCTGAAGCTAGTCAATAAACAAGTGTTCCAGGTAAAACAATCATAACGTATTCATAAAGAATCCAAATGATGTGGGATGAATTTAATTGGAAAGAGTACAGACTTTAGTTTCTTGTGTGTGAGTTTCAAAATCAGATGTTAAATATTGAGCACGGGGATTTCTGTACAAGTTCGGTCTCCTGAATAGACCAAAATTGAATAAAGTCTACCATTCTTTCTATAACTTCATTTTGGGGAGGATTCAAGGATTGAAACTTGGAGGAGTTTCAAATAATACATTGAGTAATATTATATATAGGACTAGAGTACTCTAATAATTGAAGAATTGCAAAAAATGAAGAAGTCTCGGGAAGCATTATCAGGTTTTATGTGATGATTTAATGTAAAGTTTTATTATCTCACATATATTCTTGGGTGGAAGGAAGGGGTAAGGATGGAGAGTTAAATTCTCTCTTTATAATGGAGGATTTTATCTTCCTCTTGGAGGTTTATCCCTCCCTTTACATTTGGAAGTTGTAGCTACCTTTGGAAGTCATTACTTCCCTTGAACAATAACTATTGATTATTTCTCATATGTTGTGCATGGTGTATTGTGGTGTATTGGTGTAACTATTATATTATTGTTCATTTCTCATTGGATATAGTTGAATGGTTTAAGTATAAGTTGAAAAAGGTTTTAAATTGTACTTGATATTGATTCACCCCTCTCTCAGTATCAACAATTGGTATCAAAGCGGGTTACCTTCAGTACAGTTTAACCACTGGAAGGAAGATCCTAAGAAGAAATGGAAGACAAAATTCCAAATGGGATTCCACCATTTGATGGAAGCAATTTTGAATACTAGAGTAATAGAATGGAAACTTACTTAAAATCTCTTGGGGCATATGTTTGGTTCTCAGTTGCTTCAGGATACAATGCTTTGAAGAAACCAAAGACTGCAAATCAGAAAGAAGCAAAAAGGAACAACAAATTGGCAATAGATACCATCCTGAATGGATTGAAAGATTCAGTGAAATCCAAGGTGGGATCATGTGAATCATGAAAATATCTTTGGGACAAGCTACAATACCTTTATGTAAGGGAATACACAGAAGAAGAAGAAGAAAAAGAAGAAGTTGAAGCAAATTACAACATCTCATATTTCAAAGAAGAAAATAGAGGTCAGTTCTTTTTCTTTAATTGTGAAGGAGTAGGCCATGTTGAGTTTGAATGTCCTCATCCAAGGATTGAAATAAATGACACTGAAGAATAAAATTCCATTGAAGAAGAAGAAAATCATGAAGAAAAAATTATTCAACAAGAAAATGAGAATCTTAAAAAACTAAAGCATGTTGAGATTGAAAATAGCAAGCTCAAAGACACGCAGAGAAAACTAAGAAGTGAATTAGGTAGTTGTGAAAAGACAGTTGTAATCTTGAAGAAAAAATTAGAATACTTTGAGGAACTAAGATAATAAACCATTTCCTTGAAAACTCTACTCGAAGAAGAAAGAAGAATAGGAGAAGTAAGGAATGTCCAAATGAAGAAGAAATAAGAAGATTGTGAGAAACATGAACAAGAGGTTGTCCAATTGAGGAAGAGCTTAAGAAACTCTCAAGTTCCAAAAGTATTAACACATCTTGGATGCATGGGTGAAAGTTCATACATAAAAGATGTAAATACCAACAAGAAGGTTGAAGAAAGAGCTACACAGACAGTTGATGAGAAGTGGACCAGGATACCAAAAATAATGAATGATTACAAAAGAGATGAATATCCAAGAAGACCTCCTACCTTTAGGAATCAAAGAATCTTCAATCAGTATGAAGGAAACTACATAAGAATAGATCATGAACCCAGATGGACTACATCACAAAGAAGCCCACTTACTCTAAGGTATCGAAATTTCTTTCTTAGTCATTGTTATACTTGCAAACTTTTTGGACATAAGGAAATTAATTGCAGAATCAATGAAAGGAACACATACACAAGAAACATGAATGGTGTAAATAGAAAATATGGAAATAATCATGGATTTGTCAACATAAGTTATAATTCATTTTCCCCATTGATGGACAAAAATATTGCATGCTACAAATGTAGTTATCTTCATCACAAAGCATGAGATTGCAGATATATGAATGAAGATGTCCCTATGCCAACCATAGTATAGAGAAGGAAAGAGATTCCAAACAATGAAGATTGTTGAATAGCATTGACCGTTGAAGAATGTAAAGAAGAAGATGAATGGTACATAGACATTGGATGTTCTTCACACATGATCGGGGATCAAGACAAATTCATTAGCTTGAAGAGAAAGGGTGACAATGTTGCATTTGAAGATGACTCATCTGCCAAAATACTTGGAGAAGGTATAGTAGAGCTTGGAGGAAAAAATTTAAAAGCAAAGAATGTTCTATTGGTTGAATACTTGAATCATAATCTACTCAGTGTTAGTAAAATGTGTGATCAAGGATACACTCTTACATTTGATTACTGAAAATGTAAAATCAGAGAAAATAATTCAGGAAGATTGGTTGCAACTGCAACAAGAAGACCAAACAACATATACATCCTAGACATGAAGAAGAGAGAGAATACATAAGCCACACAAAAGGATTCTAAGGAAAAAAAATTCCCAAATACCAAAAATAAGGATGAAGTATTATTGAGTGCCACATGTTCAGGGGGAGCAGCCCCAAAGAAGAGAGTTACATTTTTCCATTAAATTCAGGGGTAGTAGCCCTAACCTTTTCCATTGATGTCAAAGGGGGAGAGAAATTGGGATCATGATGATAGGGGGAGCATGAGTGTTTCCATCAATGAAAAAAGGGGAGAATGTTGGAAGATTGGTTGTTGTCATTGATGTCAACCCTAGTCATGGGTTTTGGACCACAAGATTGATAAAGGTATTTGGACATGAAGGACAATGCACATGCATATAAAACACCCATGAATGGATAATATACATCATGTTTATTCCAGTGGTATGTGGCACGTCACGTGGATCCTCATGGTTGAGGAGAAATGAATTTTTGAAGATGACAAAGTGAATTGAAGAAGGAAGTACATGTAGGCCCTGAAGATAATTAAAGAAAAGAATTACAAAATAAGAAAGTATTAGGTCGGCCCTAATGTTAAAATGAAGTGACATAAATGTTATAAATAAACATCATGATACATTCATTTTGATACAAGTCAAATTTTAGAGGAAATAAGAAGTAAAGAAGTTCGGATTTCAAGGGAGGATGAAGTCTTTTGGTGATGTGTTCTAAGGTATGTTACTTTCAGGTCATCTTACCATTTTTGCTATAATTTTTTTTCTACAATGATTCAGATGGTGAAATTTCTATGGTATTGAGAAGACATATCAAGGTACATCTGGTAAAAATTTCAGCTCTTGATTCGCTATAATTATGGAGATACATTCTGTGGAATATAGGGTTTGTGACCAGTCCTAAAGCTAGTCAATAAACATGTGTTCCGGGTAAAACAGTCATAACTTCTTCATAACGAATCCAAATCACATGGGACGAATTTCATTGGAAATAGTACGGACTTTAGTTTCTTTTTTATGAGTTTCAGAATTGGATGTTAAATATTGAGCATGGGGCATTCTATACAAGTTTGGTCTCCTGAATAGACCAGAATTGAATAAAGTTTACCATTCTTTCTATAAATTCTTTTTGGGGAGGATTCAAGGAGTGAAACTTGGAGGAGTTTCAAATAATACATTGAGTAATATTATATATAGGACTAGAGTACTCTAAGAATTGAATAATTTCAAAAATTGAAGAAGTCTCAGGAAGCATTATCAGGTTTTATGTGATGATTTAATGTAAAGTTTTATTATCTCTCATATATTCTTGGGTGGAAGGAAGGAGTAAGGATGGAGAGTTCAAATATCTCTTGATATTGGAGGATTTTATATTCCTCTTGGAGGTTTATCCCTCCCTTTACATTTGGAAGTTGTAGCTACCTTTGGAAGTTATTACTTCCCTTGAACAATAACTATTGATTATTTCTCATATGTTGTGCATGGTGTGTTGTGGTGGATTGGTGTAACTCTTATATTATTGTTCATTTCTCATTGGATATAGTTGAATGGTTTAAGTATAAGTTGAGAAAGGTTTTGAATTGTACTTGATATTGATTCACCCCTCTCTCAGTATCAACAATTGGTATCAAAGCGGGTTACCTTTAGTACAGTTTAACCACTGGAAGGAAGTTCCTAAGAAGAAATGGAAGACAAAATTCCAAATGGGATTCCACCATTTGATGGAATCAATTTTGAATACTGGAGTAATAGAATGGAAACTTACTTAAAATCTCTTGGGGCATATGTTTGGTTCTCAGTTGCTTCAGGATACAATGCTTTGAAGAAACCAAAGACTACAGCTCGGAAGGAAGAAAAAGGGAACAACAAATTGGCAATAGATACCATCCTGGATGGATTGACAGATTCAATGAAATCTAAGGTGGGATCATGTGAATCATCAAAAGATATTTGGGACAAGATACAAGACCTTTATGTAAGGGAATACACAGAAGAAGAAGAAGAAGAATAAGTTGAAGCAAATTACAACATCTCAGATTTCAAAGAAGAAAATAGAGGTCAATTCTTTTTCTTTAATTGTGAAGGAGTAGGCCATGTTGAATTTGAATGTCCTCATCCAAGGATTGAAATAAATGACACTGAAGAAGAAAATTACATTGAAGAAGAAGAAAATCATGAAGAAAAAATTATTCAACAAGAAAATGAGAATCTTAAAAAACTGAAGCATGTTGAAATTGAAAATAGCAAGCTCAAAGACACACAGAGAAAACTAAGAAGTGAATTGGGTAGTTGTGAAAAGACAGTTGTAATATTGAAGAAAAAATTAGAAGACTTTGAGAAACTAAGAGAATAAACCATTTCCTTGAAAACTCTACTCGAAGAAGAAAGAAGAATAGGAGAAGTAAGGAATGTCCAAATGAAGAAGAAAGAAGAAGATTGTGAGAAACTTGAACAAGAGGTTGTCCCATTGAGGAAGAGCTTAAGAACCTCTCAAGTGCCAAAAGGCTTAACACATCTTGGATGCATGGGTGAAAGTTCATACATAGAATATGTAAATACCAACAAGAAGGTTGAAGAAAGAGCTACACAGACAGTTGATGAGAAGTAGACCAGGATACCAGAAATAATGAATGATTACAAAAGAGATGAATATCCAAGAAGACCTCCTACCTTCAAGAATCAAAGAAGCTTCAATCAGTATGAAGGAAACTATAGAAGAATAGATCATGAACCCAGATGGACTACATCACAAAGAAGGCCACTTACTCTAAGGTATCGAAATTTCTTTCTTAGTCATTGTTATACTTGCAAAAT